>VZSG01001075.1:0-112102 GCA_013398315.1 Nothoprocta pentlandii | reverse complement strand
GCATTCTGTGATTCTGTGATTCTATGATCCAGCCAGCTCATGGCATGGCAGAACTCATCTGTGCAGCTCAAGACAGGTCAATTTTGCAGGTGTCAGAGGGTACAATTTGGGGAGCTGTCTGCCACCTCAGCAGAGCAGAATGAATGGCAAAACAGATATCCCAGTATAACAGCAAATCCCAGTCTAAGCAGCATCTGGCTGGGAATTGACAGGCTTGCCTCCATGTGAAGGGAGAAAAATACTTAGCAAGCTCCTTCTGACACTGCTTGAGAAGGGCAAGCATTGAAAGACTAAGGTTTCAGACCCAAAAGAAGGAAATTAGTTTGAACTACTCTTGTAAGAGGTTTGCATGTGAGTGTGTGTTGCTTGGTGCTTTTTTCTGCTGTATATTCCTGATTTAAAGTTGACTAGTGCTGCTGTGTAAGAACCTGGGACTCAGGTACCTGAGCAGACGCAGTGTATCCATGTCCCTAGTGTACAGCAAGCCTAAGGAAGGAGAGCCAGGAAGCACAGTGCTGCCAGAGCCCTCCAGTAAGCCCTTACCCTGCATTTGTGGACCTCATGCAACCCCATTTGCTGAGGCAGTACCATTTCTAGGGACACATCAGGCTATCACGGTGTGTAAGTGCTATGTTTGGTTTCACTCAAGTAGTCTTATCAATTATTGATTAACTAAGAGTCATAAAAATGCAAATACCCCGAGGAACATGTCTGGAGGAAGACACTGAGTGGTAAGTTCTTATGTTGCCTGACACGTAACCAGTAACTTCCCTCGTCCGCACTGCTCCCTTTAGACATTCTTGAACTTTCTTTGCAGGACTTTGTACATATATCCAGAGAAGCATATGTTTCATACACATAGCTGAGATGGCAAATGCTGCATTACAGTTGTAGACTCTGGACTGGAAGGACTGGGCAATCACGGAGTGTGGGAATGCTTGGGGATGGATGTGATTAAAAGACGCATGCTTGAAAGACAGAAAATTCTAGTGGCATTAATGTTATAATGCCAGGTAAGTGTTGGCTTTTTCTTCAACAGAATTTGCTTTCAGAGGAGAAATCACCATCAATGGTGACTCAGTGCTTCGCACAGTCAAGGCACAGCACAAATGGAGATCTCTAAGGAATAATAATGAAATAATGCTAATATCAGGCATGATTTTTTTCCTGCTTTTGCAGATGAGTTTGAATGCTTTTCCCAGGTCTTGGGCACACCCCAAATAAGATCTGTTTCTGGGTCATCATTAATTCAAAGTTACATTAAGAACGTGGCCTGTGAAAGAAGAGTAAAGAAGGGGACCTTTGCGATGATAGCAACATTTTTTTTTTCAGATTTGAAGCTGAGGTGTCTCTGCATTCAGGGGCACCCACACATGTGCTTTAAAATACTTCACCCGTGTGTTCTGTACAATAAACCAAAATTGCTCAAACTCTGATGAAGTTGTGTTCAAACACATCTGAGATATAGGTATGCTTCTGGGCTTCCTCTGTGGGAGCATCCTAGTGACAGCTGCCAAGTGGTAAATGATAATTGTTTAATACTTCGAGGTTAAAATTGCTACTGCAAGAGAGAGGAGAAGAGGTATGGGCCTGTGCACGCCCATGGGGACATTGATTGCAAGAACCCATCAGTTCTCTTCCTCTTTGACGCCAGCCTAGCCTGTCAGCACTGCTGCAGTGGCAGTTGTCCCCTTCCTCATGGCACTCATCACCCATCCTGCTCCAAGGATCCTGCTAGTTCTTCTCCCTTTCCTTCTACACATGGACCGTTGCCCTCTTTGTCTCCATGAGTACACATTCCCTTGATGCTTCACCACCAGTGAAGTATGTCAAATGGCAGCAGCTTGTCCAGGGTCAGTAGGTAAGGTAGGTCTCACCCTAGGAAATCTATACAGAGATCATCCACAAACCTTTCAATGCACCTATTGCTCTCATTTGTTTTTTTCTCTTCTTCACTAACTCCCTCCATCCTTTGTCTCCTGACATTTTCCTCCCTTGGTGGGTATTTGGTTGCAGTATGTGTGCCTCGTGCACTCAGGCATCTCTCTGGGCAGTTCATTCAGCTCAGCTCTGCTCTCTAGATGCTTCTCTGCTGGTGTCTTGCAGTAATTTAGTATTTCACTCATGGCATCACTAACTCAGAATTCTAGGAAGCAAACTTTGCCCAAAAAAGGAAATCAATAACCTTCTCAGTGCATGTTCTTGCCATTGTTAACAAAACCATCACATAAGCAATTCTTCAAATCTTTTCTCAGATATTGCTTTTAAAATATCAGCTGCACAATGTTCAATGAAATTAGAACAAAGGGGCCTTTCGTGCTGCAACTAGCTGGCCCCTTTAGCCCCTCTAGGTGGGCTAGAAATCCTGTGCAGAACTTTGCTTTGCCCAAAGCTCTTTAGAGATTTCTGGAGAGTAATTGGAGAGCAGTGCACCCGGTTTGAAAACTTGTATTAAGGTATATTGCGGTTACTGAACCAGCTGTGTTCGAGATTCTTAAATGGAGAGCGAGCAAGGAACTTGGCTGTTGAGTTGAAAGGATGAGAGGATTGACTGTCCTTAGCTTCCCCCCTGCAGGGGGAAAACCGAGGGCATGGTAGCAGGGAAATAAGAGATTTTGGAGGGGAGGCAAAACAAGGCCTATCTTGTGGCTCTATTCCATTTCTTCTCACTATATGGGGAGACTGGATGACTGTGGTCTATTCATCTGTCTGCAGCTTGTTTGATGGATGGACTGGATGGCTTTAGTGGTTCATTTCATAACTGTCATTCCCTGTACCCATTGGTCTAGACTTTATAATATGCTCACACATTGTTTTATTAGAGACTTATCAATGAGTAGATACTCATTCTATTTTCTGTTGTAAAACTATAGTCATCTATTTAATTTTTCAAAGTTAAAGGCAAAGATGAGCAGGGTCTTGTCATGAAAAACTCAATTGACTTTAATTAAGAACAATGCTACTTACTCTGTCCAACTGAAATGAACACTAGAGAACATTTTTTTTCAGTTATTACGAGCTTTAGACCAAGCCAGAGATTTCCATAAATCACCCAGTCACTCCTTTTGAAATATCTCTATCAAGAATGCAAGATATTTCCTTTATATTCTTGAAGCAGTTTTACAAATTGTTGTGATGATTCTGAAATATTTGATGGATTGAGCAAAATGAGATGGTTTGAAGACTCATTTTATCCAAGATATCAAACTTTGTGACAGACACATGAAAAATGATAGAAATTCTTTATTTCCACCCTACCTATTAAAGACTGAAAGTTTCCATTCACAGTTACTGTCTACCAGGACCTGTGTGTTTTCCCCCAAGTAAATTTGAGGAACCTTCCCAAGAAAAAAAAAACAATGGGAGAGTCTGAAATAAGTGCATTTAAGTATACCTAGGTATGTACCCTTTTCTAAAGAAGGCTAGAGAGCTATATGAGTCCCCAAACAGGCTCAAGCTCAACTTTGAACATTTAAACAAAACCTCAAAGTGTAAATCAAGCTGCTGGGCAGTGTTCCTTCGCTACAGGGAACCACTGCTTGATACCCTTTTGACAGAGCTCAACAGTATGGGAAACACTTTGCTTACAAAACTCTTGGGGAGAGAGATTCAAAACTTCTTTCTTTTTTTTTAACAGAAAAACTTTTGGCTTCTCTAGTGTGCTTAGATCCAATTTCTTATGAGCAAAGCGTGTGCAGATGCAAAAATCATCCCAAATGTTGAGTGTTTGACCTAGATACTTCAAGGAACTTGGCTATATACATGCACACACAAAACTTTAATTCCACCACATGTCTAGTTTGCGTGAATGGTTGCGCTGGTAAATCAGATAACCACTAATGTAAATGGACAAAGACACTTGTGATTGCATACGCATCCTGATCAGTACACAACAGTGCATAAAGTGTATTTGCAAATTAGAAATGCAGTTAAACATGCATTTTCACAACTGAACTCCTCTGAAAATATTAGTCTTACATGCTAATTTGTCAGAGATCAGAATCTAAATCACAACCAGGAAATATGCTCGTGGAACCAGAAAATAGGAAAATGGTTGTGGATATACATATGAATATATTCCTATTCTGTGTGTAGAGTTAACTCTAAATGCACACGTGTTTCAGAAGAGCATCTCAGATGCTATCTTTTTAATTAGGCTGGTGAACTCATGGAACACTTCCAGTTGCAATGAAGTGTTAGGTAAGGAAAGAGGCAAAAACACATTTGGGGAATGAAATAGTCTTCTTTTTGCCTTGGCAGCAGTCTGCAGGCAAAAGTCGCTGTGCCCATGAGAAGTCATCTGCATAAAGAAAGATCCCCTGGTGTGTAAACCTTACAAGAGCTGACATAAATGTGTATCTGAGTTAGAGAGATGTCAGTCTGGCTTTCAGCCACTGCCACAGTTGCTAAGCTATGGACTGGCTAGGCTGTGGCTTTCTTCCAGATGAACAAATAGGAATGCAAATCCTGGCATGTTAACCATTAGTGGGCTGTGTCTGGAAAACCCAAGAAGATGTCACTGAGAAAGCTGGTGGCAAGTTATTTAATATGACAGCGAACAAGGAACCCATCTTTATGGTAGCTACTTATTGAAATGGCTCTGATTCAGAACATTTACAGGCATTTGTTAGCTAAAGCCCCTGTCTCAGTTTTATATCTCTGACTCTTATGACCAAAAGGAAAGCTCTCTGGGCATAAACATTTCATCCCACGCTGCTGGCACTGTTGGTTTTACTGTCCTCTGTACTGTTCCAAAGCTTTGGAGAGTCATACCTTGCTATCAGAGGACTAATAATAATTAATAGTAACTGAGATCCCTTCCAACTTCAGTTATTATATGAATCTTAAGGCAGAAAAATTCACTGTGGTGAGAGCTTTCTCTAGCATCATCCTTGAGTTCAGGGTTCTGAGACCACATGAGCAACTTGGCCTCCTGCAGTGTACATTATCCCTACTAGATGTCTCCTTCTCTCATCCCCATGACTTCTGGTAATCATGGAAAATGTCCATCTCAGCTCTCCCAGACAACACCTGCAGTTTGGTCTACTTCATTCACAGTTCTTGTGTGCTTCTTGAGAGACCACTGTTGATATGTTCTCTTTCTTCAGCAACAGGGTGGTCAATGTAGACTGAATTTGGGCATGTAGATGACAGGGTTGAGACCTTCTTTTGGGGGGACTGTGGTGCCTCTTGGTTGGTCAGGGAGGATGGTGATTGGATGGATATCACCTGCCATATCATCTGGTTTTGTGGCACCTTTACTTGCCTCCCACAGCTCCTGCTGACCTGGATACCTGCATACTCTGCTCAGGCCTTAAACATGTCCCCTAGGACCAGAAATGGCTATTCCCATTGTTATGACACAGTAGGAATAAGGAAAATTAAACTTACTAGAAGTACAACTTGACAATTTTCTTAATATTTGTGCTTCTTGCCCTAAGGGGCCTCGGGCTTTGGTCTGGTGTGCTTATTTTTCAGACATTGCACAAATAAGGGATAAAATAGTTCGTGCCCCAGTGAGGGAGAAGTTGTTGCAGAGACAGATGAATAGAAACACTTACGAATTAGAACTTCTGACAGCAAAGTGCTGCAGTAGTAGGTTATTTTAGAACTTTCTGCCTCAAGGGAATTTGGACTTTCTTGCCTTGTAGTCAGCTCAAGATGTTGATGCCAATTTAGTAAGAATTAAACATTCTTTCAACTTTTGGCATTTCTCTTAAATTCCCATAGGACTTCCCCCCTCCTCCCTGCCCTTCAACTTTCCCTGGGCATGTGGATTTCAGTGAAGTATAAAAAGCAAAAGTTTCAAATCAGACTTAGAAACACAAACACCAGGCATCCCTCTCCTTAGCAAAAGCTGTATTAATGTATAGTGAAGTGTCTCAGCTAGAGATCAAAAATTTTCTTGCATTGCCATGGCAATGCAAAGGAAGCTGAATTCCACGAAGACAAAACACCTCACCTCTTTATCCAGTCACCATCATTATGGCACACTGTGAGCAAAGAGCACTGAAAACAGCAAGGTGTCTGACAACGTTGGAATGGGGCTGTTTAAGGTACGTGCCTCTACTAAGAAGCTTGAGTGATTATTCCCATCCTATATCCTAGGACATATTTGCTTCTCCTTGTTTCAGATGTTGGATTTCACAATTCTCAGATCTTGCAGTCATTAGTGTGGAGTTTTTCTTTTTTTCTCTCTTTTTTTTTTTAATTTTTTTTTCCTCTGTGAAAACCTTAATTTTCACCTAGCAATACCATGTGTGTTGTCATGGTGGTTGTAGAGAAAATGTCACTAGAAGCAGCCATCCTCTCTCTCTCTTGTGTTCCCTCTGCTTCTGATCAGCTCTTCCTGCACCCTCTTTCCTTTCCCTGCTACATTATCCCACAAAACCCCTCCATGGAGCTTAACTTATTTCAGTTGAGAGTTATAGCCTGTCCAAAAGGCATGGATGGCATCCCACGGGGTGCCACGAGTGGCTTGTGTGCAGACCAGGAGGCAGCCCAGCTGCCCAGCAGCACAGCCTCTTCCAAGCTTCCTTACTAGATACTTCTCAGGCTGTGTTCTTTGCAGTTCTCAATTCAAAATTCAAAATAAAAAGTTGAAAAAGAATGTAAGAGTAACTTAAACAATGCTGTTGTTTTTTTTTTTCCAGAAGACACATGCGACTTTTTTCCAATGCTTGCACATCCACGTTTAGTGAGGCTACAAATGTAAAGCTCTAATGCTCTGTCAGATATGGAAAATTGCTTGCAAACCTTGGATCCAGCATTTATTTTTACCCTTGTGGAGACATCCAGCTGCCTTGTGCTACTTAGTCCTTAACCTGCCAGGAGAGTATCCAAAAAATTGGGACTGAACTGAAGAACAGGACTAGTTCTGCCTTCCTCTGATAGACAAACCCCAATCAGAGAATGGGGGTTACTCTTTATTCAGTTCTTTGTGCCTTACTTTGCTTAGAAAATAATCCCAAAATGCTCAGTGGCTCACATATACTTTTTCTACAAACATGAGATGGCCTCTTGGCCAAGATATATATATATATGTTTTTGGAAAACTGACCAGAGATGCAAGAAAGTGAATGTGTTTCTAGCTGCAGGGTCCTCTAACAACTTAATGCTTTTATATGCAGTCAAGGAGCTTTTGCATCAGTTTTCTGAGCTTCTCTTTGAGTTTGTGCATGCCTTTCTTATGCTGCTCTCAGAAGCAAAATTTAGTTCCTGCATTGTTTTATCTTATTTGGAATAAAAAAGAATAAACCTGAAATACAGATAAAACAGAAAGGCCCTGTCCAATTCTATCCTGCAATCAAAGTTGCTTTCAGATCAAGTGACAGCAATCAGATGAGGTAGCAAGCAGGAAAAAAAAAAAAAAAAGGAAAAAAGGCCGTGCCCAGACTATGTCTGAATTTTAGGGCTATGTTCTCCCAGACATGGAGACTTGTTCTTTGAAGCCTATCTCCACTGAAATGCATTAAACCTACCACGCAACCTTGCATTCCCCTTTACAACTTGACTGTTGTCCCTGTGCTCTAAACCCAATGCTCCTAAGAACACGTCTCTGGGAAGGACATACGACACTAAGAATGGGAGCAGCACGTGGGGAAAAGAAAAGCTGTTGTCAGGAAGATGCTCTGGAACTTGTTGCAGGGGATAGTATTGCAAAAATGTCACAGAATATCCTCCTAATAATATATTTCCTGTGAGCTATGTAAAGACAGAGTACTGAAGGAGGTATTCACGTGGTAGCAAACACCCTAGAGCTGTGACGTGAATTTGCTGGTAGTTTATATACCAACGTGAAAAACTTTGCTTTCCTCAGTACTTTTTACCTTGTACTTATCCTTGTGCACAGAACATAGAGACCGTGGCAGGCACAGAGTAGAGAGCATTCACAACAGTATTGCTGGCCTAGAGTTAAGAGCAGTAAGCATTGCCAAACTGTTAAACTATTGTCATGCCTCAAGGGGTAACCGGGGCCAGAACCTCACTTTGCTACGTTGCAGACCTGCCCCATAAAGCAGAACAGGTAGAAACTTGTCCCGTCTCTAAGACTGCTTGTATTGCAGTGGATTATCCCTCCCTTGTGCACAGCTGAGCTTGGATTTTCTCTGAATATGCCACCTCCAGGTTAGGTAACCCCTCATGTGAGACTGATTGGGGCTTCACTACCAGACAGCCTGATTCTTGCATCCTGGATGTGGCCTCTGCTCATGGCTGCAGCTGGAGCTAGAATACCAGCACAGACAGACCTCCGCTTTGGCCACTTCTACCAGTACAACCATCCTGACATCTGCGCAGTGCTGGACTGTTGGCATCCTCTACAATTCATTAGGTATTCCAGAGGCAAAGCAGTGCTCTGACTCAACCTGCAATGAGTCTGGATAAACTGCCAACACCAATATTGCTTGGAGTCACACACGCTCCTCCATGGCTGGATGTCATGCTATCCTTGCCAGCTAATTGGTTCTCATAGCTCCCAGCTAAACTAAATTATCTTCTTGTAACAGGCTGAGGAAACAGAATCAAAGTGCTAAATGAGTTGCTAGAGGTCCAGCAGCTAGTTTAGTCTTTAGGACCCTGCCTCCAGTTGTTTTACCTCCAGCTACGTCACCCCACTGTGGCTATGTTTCCACATCTCTTTGGAGCATACCATGCCGATTGATCTGCTGGAGGAAGTGCATCCAGGTTAGGAAAGGGTTAGGGTTTATCTTAGTTATCACAGAAAAAAAAACCATATAGATAATGGTCTGTAATGGAATAGGAAACCAAGAGGAGGGATAGTCTCCAGACTTTACTCCTGTAAGTAGGACATATAGTTGTGAGTGGGGATGGTTGATATGCGAGGATACGCAGCACTGAATGTAGCATCTGTAACAGATTAGTCCTATCAGTCTTGGGGACAAGAGTTTGCTTTGGGGTTGCTGCAAAACCACTATATGTCGCACTGAAGAAGATACTGAATTAGGGTCTAATATCCAAACATGCCTTATCCTTGTAATTGAAAACACAAGTCAACAGACACAGAACAAGGATGCATTTTGTTGCCAGGAATCAAAATTATTGGCTAAGTATTATACACTTCATGATCTAAGCAGCTTGTGCAAATGCAAGCCACAATGCCGTGTTGTTTTCTTGTTTTCTACCCAACAAAGAACATGAAAATTACTAATGGATTAGAGTTAAATAACAGCGCGACTGGTTGTGAGCAAACAAAGCTGTGTGGTCTTGCTGCAGAACATCTTCTTGTCTGATAGAGGAGTTGGAGGTTTGTGAGGTTGAACCACATCACTGCTTGAGTTGGTTTCTAGGCCTTCCCTTAAGCAGTGAAGGGTGAAGCCTTCTATCCCACACTCTTCATGGGATATTACCTTCTACTCACTGTCTTCATAGGCTGAGGGTAGGGCATTGCAAAGCAACTGGTCACCATCTCCAGCCGCTTCTCACTCCTCTGCTTTAAGTGGCACCTGTGACAATGCAATTTTTTCTTTAAGTGGTGAATCTTGAAGCAGTTTGCAGTAACATCAGTTGCATTACTAGTTTGGCACCATGGTTAGGTAAGGATCGGAGTAATATTACTGTGAGTAGCTGCAGGTTCTAAATAGAAATATGTTCTATAGCATGGAATTACCAGGGTCCCTCTGACCAAAGGAAATGATATGAATGCAGCCCATCAAAGACTGATGCCTGTTCCCAGGCATCAACACACATTCAGGCAGCTCCTAGCAGGCCACAGGGAAGAAGTGTATGGAGCACTATAAAAGCTTTATGAATGACAAACTCGCCAAATTGCTATTTGAACAAGGAAGCAAATGTGAAGACCATCTGCATCAGAGTGAAACTGTTCATAATCCTGCCACTTGCACCAATGTGCCATGTGAAAGCTCTTCTGCTGGCATACATCCAAACAACACAAATATGTGTAGCTTGTAAAGCAGTGTCTCCCCACTGAGGCCCCTTCTGCGATTTGTTAGGTTTCATGGAGCAGGAAAACTCCTTCTTCTTCCAGAGCTGCATGATTCCCCTCCCATGCCTTGGGCTCGGCTGGTGGAAAACCCACAGGGTCTCCACTGCTGCTAGGTCTCTCTCATCTACTTAAGGTACTTCTCCAGGGATGTTTGACCATCTCACAGCCTTACATGTCTCTATAGTATGCGTGTCCTTACATGTGTATCTCTGTCACACCAGCAGTGTTGTTCTCTACAATTCATGAATGAGAAACTAAGACATTAAAAAATCTTGCTTAAAGTTACAGGACTGGCAACTGGGGAAAAACAAACCAGCAGCCATCATTCCTAATGGTGGATCTTTATCTTGTCTCTTTACAAGGAGCTTTAAAATAAAAATGAAAGGAGTTACTGATAATTAGCTCTAAACACGCACAAGCAATTGTGCTTTATTGTGTACATGCTCCTTGATAATAGGCCATTCCTTGTGCAATGAATTTTTAATTATTTCCCGGTAAAATGTTTTGCTTAATTAAAGGGTGCACTAATTTATAAAAACATATCCTTACATATCACTCACAAGGCATCTGCTAAAAGGAAGGCAAATGCTTCAAGATTTCTTTTCAAATTATTTCATTATACTCAGCTATACTCTTTGCAGTGCTGATTTTGACAGATCCAGAACTACTAAATCATAAACACAAAAGGAGAGCTAGCGATATGCACTTAATGGGAAATGTTCTCACAGACCTCACAATATTTCAAGTAGTGACAAAAACAGAGACAGGGAGGTAGAAATGAAAGTGACTCGATTCTCTCTCATGCTGGAGTAAATAAAAAATAACGCAGTCTATTAGACTTCGCCTGTTGCAAAAGCAGTGGAAGAATCCAGTTCCTTTCTCTTCCATCAAGATTACTGTTGCTTAGGTCACTCCATAGCTATTGTCTGCTGCTTTTTGAAAATACTGGCAGGGGATGAGCATACGGAGGAATTCAGTCATTGGCCTCCTTACTGTCTGAGACTCCAGCCCTTAACCACTTTCTTCTCAGCAGTTGACGCTAAGGTCTTTCCTCCTGAAGTTGCCTCCTCTGAGTTGGTGCCTTCTTTGCGATACTGCAGAGGAAAGGCCAAGCAGGCAGAATGCAGGACAGGGACCTTCATGCTCCCCAGATGCAGCCTGGCCACGTTTATATGAGCCTAGGATGGCCACGTGCTTGCCCTGTCCAGGGATGGCTCTCTGGACACCCCCGACCATCAGACACAGACATTGGGTTATGGGCTACGTCCAAGGGCAAACCAGCACCGTCCATGCCTCTGTCCTCTCCATTTGCATGTGCAAGCCGCAGGAGGAAGAGTTTCCATTGACTCGGGAGAAGTGAGTGATTTACTCTCAGCGCTGTTTACCTTCCATACTGTGCTGTATTACTGCATAAATCCCCCACCAGAGCACCCGAAGTGCATTTGATAAAACACTGCCCTGTGAAATGCATAGGTTATCACTGTCAGCTGCTGCGAGTCTGACAGCATTCAAGTCTAAATTCATTTTCACACAGCATTTATAAATCAGCCCAAATACTTCCATCATCTTTGTCTCTTTCCTCCTCCTCATCGCTGATGTATCATGCGGTGAGTTGCTTGATGCAAGTCTCTGCCGTCAGAGCAGTGTGAAGTAGTCAGTGCTGCACGTACATTCATGAAAAACACCTGGGCTGAAGCTCTGCTGCAGCTTGGGAACTCTAATGAAGTGAACGGGAAAGTCGCTAGTGAACGTTTCTAAGCCGTTTGATGAGCTTTGGCAGAAAGCAGATGAAACTGGCCGGTTGTAATAGTTCTCATGTGACACCAGGTGAAATGCAGCTCTCTCCAGGAGCCTCCCTGTTGGTACTTGAGGTTTCATCAGACTTGAAAGAGAGTGATCGCCTGTCATCAGTGAGCATGAGTGAAGTCAAAGGAGAGGAATGATTCACGCCTACACCACAGGAAGCCTGGCTGCTTCTCTTACCTGTTCAGGAGCAGCAACAGACCATGCTGCATCGAGGTGGAGGCCAGAGGAGCTCATTACAGCGATCAAATTCAACCTCTTCTATTTCTCAAAAGAGTGATTGCTATGCTTAGAATTCCATTTCTGTTTGCACTACACTATCCTTTCAATGATTTTCTAGCCCTATTTCAGAATTTCATGTCATGGAGAATCTCTTGCCTTCTCAGATTAAGTTGCTCCAATGGTTAATTACCCTCACTGTTAGGAATGCGTGCCCTATTTCTAGTCTCTGTGTTGGTTGTCTACAGAGACCTTATGTACGCTGAGCACTGGATAACCAGCACTTCTCTGAATACATTTGCAATTTGATAATACTGCTCTGCTTATTTCTCAGAGCCTCTGATCCCCAGCTGAGACAAATAAGAATTGTTCTGCTCAAGTCAGGGCAGCTGATATATCTGGATTTGGTCCATTATTAATTACAAGCTACAGTTGCTTATGGCTAAGATATCCAGTGTTTTCTCTCTTCTTCTTTTTTTCATTCTTTAATAAGGAGAATAAGAGGTTAAGCTGCTACAGATAGTCATATTTAATCTCTTCCAATTACAATATGCATATCACTTTTCAAAAAGGATTTGAGGTTTCTCCTACACAAACTTAAATGTGTCCACATGAAATATCAATGTTCTAGGGTAGGATTTTCAAAAGCACCTTAAGGAAATGAGGCACCTGCTTCTTATTGACTCTCATTGACTTCTCTGATTGCTTTTGAAATACCCCATATTTAATCATCACTATTATATCATAAGGAATGTTCTCTATTATTTTCACCAACATATCCTAGATATGGCCAATACACACAGCTGCCATATCCAGCCCGTAAGAAAGCATAGAATAAACTGAAACACAGAGTTTTTTAATGAACAAGTGCTCAAATTGCTATTGATAGTAGAAATTAAGCAACATTAAGGAATTCATAAGTCCAAACTGCCTGAATACTGCATCTACATTTGAAAAATTTTGTTTCCCTTTGCCTTTAGCCTCATCCTCTGCTGGGCACCTGAACTGTGTTTGGACGTCTTCATTTTTGCTAACACCTGGGACCCTGCAGTGGCGAGAACTACATGTGCAAAGGCTGATTAGAAGCCAAAAGGTAATGCAGGGACTTGCATGCCATAGGAACCACTGGACAAGAGGCTCCAGGTGAAAATTAACTCCCTGCTAATTTAATGCCTGCTAATAATCTAATCCCTACTAATTAGCTCTCTGTGCTAACACACACACACGTGTTTTGCAAGAATCATTCAGTCTTATCAAACTCCTAAGTTTTCTCATTTCTCTGTGGAATATGCCATCAGGAAGTCAGTGCTCCCTGAAATGCTCAAGCTGACATTGGAATGAACTCCAGAAGTGTTTGAGAGTAGGAAGCTGGTAGACATGGGGAAACATTCGTGACGTAGTAAAACAAAAAGCTTTTCCCATCTAACCTCTTTCCCTAGTACATTGAGGCTGAGGTTTCCTAGCTAGTAACTTGGCTCAGATTCTCCAGCATCTTCCAGCGTATCACCTGAGACTACATCTTTGGGATAAGATTCCAAGTCTGACATCTCCACATGCTGCTGCAAGCCACACTAACACAGATACATGCTTAGAGAGTCCAAACATGGCCAAATATAATTACAGAATTACCTTTCTTTTGCACTCAAGTCTGTCTGCAAAGTATATTGCTTAAAGCTAGAGGCAGTGGATAAGCAAGCTGGGAGCAGATCTTGTGAACTGTTGGCTTGGACAGTGACTCCTGTTCGTGCATAGGCCCCATTTGGCTTCTGCAGCTCTGATCGTGTAGTGGAATAACTATAGAGTCTGTTGGAGCCACAGGAATGTGTATCAGATTCTCCGTATTCTTGCTTGCCCTTTCATAGGAGGCAAAGCCCTGAGTTGCAGGGGGTAACTGAGCTGAATGTACAAGATCTGTTTGATTTCCCTTTCGAGTGTCACAAAAACTTTGCCTATTGATTATAAGCAAAGTTTTGTTAGAAAGGGGCAAGAAGAGGCAGACTTGGTGAGAAAGGCAAAATTCCCATTTCAACAGCTCAGAGACCTCCACAGATTAATAGAATTAATTTGTCATGTGGGGCATTAATTGAAGAATGTGCTGAGGTTAAGGACAAGGTCAGCTCTTCACTGCGTAGAGTCTCCTACATAATTCACTTCCCAAACCATCAAGGCAATCTGTGCAGAGTAATAATGAAGGATGGACTCTTTCTGCTTCCAGAAAGAGTCCAAAGGAATACAGCCTTGTATTACAGATAACTAAATAAAAATTGTAGAAGGGTACATGGCAGGTGTTCTATTAGATGAGACTTTAGAGCTATTTAATTCCTTAGAAATGAAGTTTCAGGCCAGGTTTGGATGAAATACAAAGGGGCACTTCTGATGTAGCACAAGGTTTTTGGTCCCTTGACCACACTGTATTGACATGACTTGGCTTGAGGACATAGCCTTGCGGCAGCGATGAGTTAATGGTCTCAGCCTTGAGCCATCTCAGGAGCCAATCAATAAAATGAAGAAGACTCAGGATTTGTTATTCCACTGGAGTGAGTCAGAAAGGATTGCTAAGTAGCTGCAGCAAACACCCCACAAATGCACTGGGAGAAGGGCTTAGCTCAAGCTGGTCTGCTGGTGGGAGAAGGTTCAGGAGGACGGCTGCAACTGCAGGGGCTGCAACAAAAACAGTGTGAAAGTTATTCAGTTTTCTCAAAGTGAATGAGCTGGGGGAGATGCTGGGGATTTACGCATCAGTGTTACACTCATCTCAGTGTCCCAGCTAGGGCCAGGCTGGGCAGGTGACAGGGTTCAGAGCAGAAGCAACAGAGAAGCCAGCAAGAAGAGAGAAAAGCAGATGAGTCGAAGCAGGGCTAGATGTTTTTTCTCGTTGCCTTAGTGCTGGCAAAGGGGAAATGCAGGGCAGGTAAGTTTGTAAATACATCTCAGTAAGCAGCAGGCCCTTTACATCTCTGGTGGAGGTGGAGACTTCAAATCATGAAGCTGATCCTCTGCTCAGGCAAAGCTCCACTTGAGAAGATAGACTTAGTCAGGCTTTGAGGATTTGGCAGATTTGGCTTGCTTATGGCTATTGGTTTGGCAAACAGGACGCTGACTTCCACTGCTGCTGGCCGCTCTTTCTGCCACATATAGGCAGTAGTTGAAGTGAGCAGGATGGGAGATTTGTTGTTGCTCCAAACCCTCTCTATACACCAGCACAACACATCCAGTAGAAACCATGTTTGATTTCATACATCATGCTTGCTCATCTTTGACAATAAAGTCAACAGGTCTTTTGTTGATGGAGCGAGTGCAAGAGTCAGCAGAAAGGAGAGGAAGAGAAAAGCAGAGGGAAAGGTATTTTCTTCTTGTTCACTAATGCTTACAGGAGCAGGGCAGGCAGCACTGTGTCTTTATACACTGCTCTACTGAAAACATCCCTGTGCGCAAGGCACAAGGTTTCAAAAAACCTGGCAATATAGGCATAGAGCAAAGTACTTATCTATCTACTTGCAATGATTTCAATTAGACCAGCTCTATTAGTGAACCCTAAGAAGATCAAAGATGATGCCACAACATGAAACATCTGTTTTACATCTCTTAGAAGCTTAAGAAAAATGAAAACATATGCAAAGAACCTGTATTAGGCTAATTTTATTGAAGATAGAAAGCCTAACTTTGTAAGGATATGTACCAGACTTAATGTTTCCTCGTGACCACATTTCAACTTCTTTCTTAATCTGCATTATGATACAGTCTAATTAAAACATTGCACCATTGCTCACAGACAGTATGCTTTTGAAGCAGCACAGCAAGTTCCTGCAAGTTGCATAATTAAGGTTTTCTGTTGTTACAGGACCCATGGCTTCTACCACAGAGGTAGGGGAGAAGATGCTCTGGGAAAAGTCAGGTAGGGGCTAACAACAGCTCTCCATGAGCACAACTGCTGCTCCGTGGGGTGAGATGGATGCACGGCTAAGTTTCAAGCCACTTGAAGGTGTTGCCTCAACTATCTGTGCTGTAACAGAGACTTAAGTTGCTGCATCAGTTTAGTCTATGTACTAGACACCTAAAACAGCTGTAGGAAACAAGGAAGAGAGCCCGACCTATTTAGGAACTGTAGACTGGCCACTCATGGCTTTCACATATTTAATAAGATAAAATAATACCTATTATCTTGGTATTATCCTGGTTTATCATGTTAGTATCTCAGTATCAAATAAACTTCAACGACGTGTTGTTTCAGCCTCCCATTCCCATCCTAAAAACCTTTGTCTGCTGCAGGAAGGGATTGTCTTCCTTCATCGGGTGTATTTTCCCTGAGCTCTCACTGCTGAAGCCAAGATTTAAACACGTAATAATAAAAGGTCTAAGAAATGCTAGACTAACCCAGGGGAAAAAAAAAAAGAACAAATAAACAGACCTCCTTCCCCTTAAAAAAAGGAAAACACACACAAACAAACAAACAAACAAACAAACCTTATTGTTCTCTCAGGCCAACCAACCACTCCTAACAGTGATAAAGGATGTGGGGTTTTATAGACATCTTCCACCTTAATCTTCCATTTTAAGGAGAAAAGCACTCATTTCTACCCTTTCCCAGGTTTTTTTCTGCTACTCAACTGACATATTTTTATGGACTCCCCTTCACCACCAGCATCTTTAATTGAAGTTTATTAATGGCATGCTTATCTTTCTTTATTCAGAAAGTAGGTCACTTTCCGAGTTTGTTTTTTCTTTCTTTTCAAGCATGTGCAGGTATTAGCAGGCTCCCCTCTTAGCCTTAAATTTGCTTTAGTAAATGAATCAAGTCATTTTAATCACTTTCAATAGTGAAGGCTCTTCACTCATTCAGACATTTCTATGTTTTTCTCTAATTTAGATTTAGCCCTGACTAGCCTGGGTTGCAGAATGGATTTGAGCTGAGATTGTACGGGCACTTTATGCACTGCATTTAATACTTCTTTGTCCTGGAAAAATCTGAACAAAATTGTCTTACAGGTGTTTTTGTTCTGCTGAAACTTGAAGTAGCTTGAAAACCCTGTTGTAGCAAGCCCGTCAGTCTGGTTTATTTCTTTATCTCTAACAGTTGTTTGAGATCTTCCTGAGAGCTTGCTTGTGTCTGTGTCGGCCTTAATGCACTTACGGATGACAGAAAAGTCATAGTAGCACTACAGGCTTCACCTGTGCTCACTGCATTTATCGTCCTTTTCCTGAGTGCATTAAAGAGGTGTTCTCACCCATCACTTTAAATTCTGTAGCACAAAGAAAATTCATGGACAATTTGTGATAAATTCTATTTCAGGGCTATAGCTCCACTTTATGAACTTGATAAGTTGTACTCACTGCCACAGAAGAAATAACTTGGGGCATTTCAGCTCTCTCTGTCACAGATGGGCCATGATTCCTCCCTCTGGATGTTCTTTGTTGAGTTTTGTTGACTCTTGTGCCCTGTGCTCTTGGCACTTCAAGCCCTGGGAAAGAGCCGAGGCACTGCCCCGGCTTGGGGTGTCTCAGGATACCCATGGGTCTTTTGTCCAACCTCACCCTGCTGAGAGGTGGGATTTGCAGTTCTTTGACAGTGATGTGTCCACACAGTTAGAGCTCACCCTCTCCCCAAATACTAGCAATGTTACAGCTTCTCAGTCCTCCAGGGACACCTGCTAGTAGTTGCAGATAACATGCACCAACGGTAGCCATCATATGCACCTGATCTTTATGAAGTAAAAGTCCATCATGAAGTCCATCTGGAACATTTCTGGAGCTGACACCAGGTTCTTTGGAGTCACTCAGGATCTGCCTTTGCTTTTCATATTTTGTCTGCTAAATTTGGAGTCCTTTCAGCTTACCTCATCTTTTCTGCTCTGAGGTGGTTCTGCAGACAGAAAGGTTATTCTTGCTCTGAAATAGATATTCTCTCCCGCCTGAAAATTTTCTGCACCTTTATGTGGTACAGAATAATCCCCTGGACCTTTCTAGGAGATCCAGTAACACAAGCATGAGGGATAGTAATAGAAGATCAACATACAGATTGGACATATGCATCATTGATCTTTATCTGACCTGCCTTGGCAGTGACCAAGAGCATTACTTAATCATTCTGAGGCTGCACAGAGTGAGCTGGAGTGACAAAGGGCTCTGATGTACATGTCCCCCAGGCATTGTAGAAGGAGATTAAACGCCTATCAGAATTGCTGAATCCACCATGCAAAAAGGCATCAAAAGGTCAGGACTGTAGGTGATAAATTCCCATGGTCTCATGTGGTCCGTGGTGGTCAGGCATTATGGAAGTAGATATGGAATCAACAAGCTGCACGTGTCTTTACTTTCACTATTTTTAAATTACTGAATTGTACCTAAAATCTAGTGTCCTTCACAACTTCCTATGACTTAGTTTGGGTATGTACCAAGGATGGTAAGAGCAACAGTCCTGCAAGATTGGCTAAGCTTCAAGACACTATGAGCTACATAAAAAAAACTTCATATGGGAGAGACCCCCAAGAACAAATGGACGGGGAAGTCAGCAACTGTTTCACCCCCATGGGTGACAATATTTCACAGGGAATTGGGTGATTCCCTGCGGGGAGTCATCGGAGAAAATGAGTCATTTTCATTCCACCGGATGAAATGAGTCAAACCAGATGTTGACCAGCATATTCAGCTGGGCTAGGATATTAGCCACTGCTGCGGATATTTTAGCCACCACTGAGGGAATGTTAGCCTCTAGTGCTGTCTCACTCCATTGCTGGTCAGGTGATAAACTGTAGTAGACGACCATCAACTGGTCCATGTCTCACATACAGTGCATTCTATCATCCAGAGCTACATGGTCTTTGACAGCCTCTGACAGGATTCTTGTATTTCTCAGGAGAGTAAGCTGCTAACGCTTCTATAAGCAACGTTATGGAAATTAAAAAGTGGTCTGTGCCTCCTAATGCAAGTAAGTGGACATTAGTCACCTTAATCCCACTGAGCCTCAGACAGCAAAAATAAGAACTTTCCATTTGTACTATTTTTGGAAGCATCATGATTTTCAAACCACTCTCCTCATGCTTTTTAGGCCTGAACCATGGTTTTCAAGTGCTTGAAGTTGTCAGTACTGCTATTAGTCAGGCAAGAGAAGGGTGCATGGGAAAGAAGAGAAGAGACAGGAACAAAATTCAGCATGGGCATTTCTGATGCAAAATGACCTCCTGCAAGTTGATCAAAGTCTCTGCATGTCTCATGAAACTAGAGAGTGTTTCATAATGTGTCAAGAACATCTCAGACACCCTCTTGCCCCTGGCAGATCTTATAATTAGGGGCTAGCGAGTGTCTACAATCACTGCTCTGTTCTACCTGGCATCACACCCACAAGGCAGTCTTATCACCACTTCACTTCAAAGGCAAAAGACTTACCTGTTATTTCAATATCAATGAGACATTAACTGATGTCAATGAAAGGTTAATTCCAGCATGTAAGTAGAATCGTGCTGTTAATATTTTTTATTAGATTTAGTTGTTTTAAATATTATCTAAAATTATTTAGAAGATAATTAACTTCTGTTGGTGCCTAAAGTGCTAGAAACAGAAGAAAGGCTCAGATGCTTGTAAATCTATCTTCTTCTCTGCCTTATAAATGCAGAGGGAAATAATTTTAATGAAAGGCCATGGGCTGTCTTCTGCAACCTTCTTGCACACCTCTTCCCCTCCCTCCAAAGCACCAATTTTTAGAAATCTTCACAATTGGATTTACAGTCAAACACTGAATTCTTTCAGATTCTGACCTTAAGAGATAACAGGGCCTACGAGGTCCTCTGGAAATCTAACCTGTGTTTTAGGCTTCAGATGAGCTTGCTATTTTGGGAAGAGAAGGCACAACACTATACAAATCAACAGTTTCTAATAGCTATGGAGACAAAAGTGCCACTAACCTCTAACATTAAAATTCCGCAGGATATTTTTCAAAGTTGTCCAGTGCAATTCATGATAGTGTTAACAAATGCATGTAATGTATACCAGATAATTCATCTTAGCAGAGTGAGCGCTATTACCTAAATGTTTACTCTTATTATCTTGTTATCATGTATTTGTAATAAATAGAAAATTGTTCAGTTTGGCATTTGTCTTCCTCAATACCAGTAGTTAGCCAATCTCGTCTGCCTCTCTTTCCTCCCAGGTTGTTGGATCTGATAATTAATTTGATAAAATACTGTCTGTTTCATTAATCCAGCAGACATAGGACAGTAAAGTGGTGAATTGAAAAAGAGACGATAGATTTCACTAATCTGAAAGATGTGTGATAGCAAATTCATGAGCCTGATCACAAATTTAGGTGAGTGTCTGAGAAGAATATTAATGATGTCAGAGAGTGGATAGGTACTTGTGACGATTCAAAATGAGAGCTTGAGACCATGAACTTTACTTCCCTGTGGATGTCTTTGTAATATTTTTGTACCCTGGAAAACTGTGGAGAGCAGAGCAGGAAACAGGTAGAAGATTGGAGCACAAGTGATGATTTGTCTCCCTGTTGGAGAGAATCAATGGGCATGGAGTGGGTCAAAAAAAATGGGCTATTTTCCTAAGTATTAGCAGGTTTTGTACCTGAGGCCTCCTATCATGCCATCCTCATTGTAAGAGCCCCACAATCCATACAAACTTCAAGAGCAAAAGGCAGTAGTGTTGGCTGTGGCCATGTGTGCATGGAGAACCCAGGTGTGACCAAGGCAGGTGACCCCTCTCATCTGGGGTTCCCCAAACCTTTTTGACCCTCCTGGAGACATAGATTTGCACCAAATATACAGAGTGAAGGTTCTACCTCTACCTTCACCGCATTTGGCTACAACCAGACAACGAATTCAAAAGATACTGGAAGGCTTTTGAATTGAGAGGCAGACAGAGAGCACAATATTAGACAGCATCTTTTTTAGAAAAGTGGGAAAAAATGGGGAGGGGGTGAAAAAAACTGCTTATTAATTTGGCAAAAATCTGGCCCACTAGCACAGACAAACTGGAACAACATGTTCAAGTGACAGACTTTATGAGAAAAACATGGCACTTCTATTGAATTTAATGAAAACTGGAACATATAACCCATTGTGCGGTTTAATAGCATTCTTAAACCAGCAAGGCCAAATGTTTGCAGAGAATTGGAAAGTGCTGCAAAATGACCAATAATCAAAGCCATAGTGTCTGCAGAGAGTTCATTCCATCAGTAAAATTTAAAAAAAGGGGGAAAAAAAAGAAACAATTTCCCTCTGTGTAGTTGAAGTAGCAGAATATTGCCAATTCAAAAAGAGGCTCAAGGCACAAGGAGGTTGTACAATATAGGTATTCGCTCTGCAGAATTAAACAGTCTAAAAATGGTTATTTACAGAGTCTGACTTGACTCTAAAATATACACTTGAAATTGCTATATCAACGGAGGTTCCTACTAAAACATGCCAGGGTGCTGCAGCACTGTAAGGTCTGTGTAACAAACTGAGAGTCAAGCATAAAATACAGCTTAGGCAATACCCACTATGTACTTCTGCTGGGAGAAAGGTTCCTAATGCAAATGATTATCGATTTCCTGACAATCTTGTGGAAATTGCAATGAATTAGGGTATATGCAGTAATTGCAGAGGTCAGTGCATAAGCACTGCTTTCAAGAGACACTTCCAGGGGATTTCAGAGTCCTTGTTTGCTGGTGAGAGGCCAAAGCTCGCTGATAATGTTTTCCGTCTCTATTGTGTATAAAGAGCAAAGTGGAAAGAATAAAATTTGTGTGAAATTTGTCCAGGGTCTGCTCCCTGGACTAGATTATCTAGATTATCTATCAACTAGATTATCCAACCGTAGAAAGGAAAGGAAAGGAAAGGAAAGGAAAGGAAAGGAAAGGAAAGGAAAGGAAAGGAAAGGGAAAGAGAAAGTCTGTCTCTGAGATTTTAATCAGAGATTCTTGTAACGCTTCCTGAGGAGACCTGGCCAACACTAGGTCAGGTCAGCCATGGCTTGTAGAGCAGAATTTTGCATTTCCTTTCCACATACCTGTGCTCAGATATTACAGTGAATGGATTCTTAAACTGCTTATTTTCTCCAAAGAGTTCTCTATGTGAGATCATAGAATCACAGAATCATAGAATCATTAAGGTTGGAAGGAACCTTTAGAGATCACCTAGTCCAGCCTGCCTGCACATGCAGGGTCATCTAGAGCATTTAACACAGGACTGCATCTAAGCAGGTCTTGAATATCTCCAGAGAAGGAGATTCCGTAACCCCTTTTAACAACTTGTTCCCATGCTCTGTCACTCTCACTGTTAAGATTTTTTTCCTTAAGATCCCATAGAACTTTTGATGCTTCAGTATGTGGACATTTTCTCAAGTCCTGTCACTGGCCTTCACTGAAGAGTCTTGCACCATCCTCCTCACTCCTTCCATTGAGGAATTTGTATACACTGATCAGATGCCTTCTCAGTCTTCTCTTCTTCAGGCTGAACAGAGATGTGACAGATGGGAGGTTAATTTAACCATCCATCTCCCATCCAAGTCAATGGATTAGATGGATTGCTAAAGTCCTTCTGCCCTATTTTGAGAAGCTGAGTCATTGTCCCAACCTTTCATATGGAAATGACACTAATTTCGAGGACCTCTCTGAACAAGATGGTATGAAAAGAGACACCTAAACTTTCTTCTTCTGCGTAAAAGAATGGCATTACTTGAAATGTGGTAGTTCCATAATCTGATACTATCCCATGTCAGAGGCTTTCTGAAGCTATTTACTTAAGCTAAGTCACTAAATGCCTTCTTTGCTTTGGTCTTTACAGCTAAGACTAGTCCCCAAGAACTACAGAGCCCAGGTAAAAGAGAGATAAATGGGAGAGAGGAAGACCTTCCACTGGTCAAGGAGGATTGGGTTAGGGATTACTCAGGAAAACTGGCCACCCAAAAAATCTATGGGCCTGGATGCGATGTACCCATGAGTGCTGAAGGAACTGGTGGGGGGTTTTAATCGGTCTCTCTCCATCATCTTTGAGAAGTCATGGAGAGCAGAGGTGGTGCCGGAGGACTGAAAGAACATCACTCCAGGCTTCCCAAAAGTGTAAGACAGAGGAGCTGGGAAACTTCCAGGCCATCCCTGGAAAAGTGATGGAGCAGTTCATCCTAGACAGCATCTCTAGGCATGTGAAGGAGAAGGAGGTGACCACAAGTAGTCAGCATGGATTCCCAAAGGGGAAGTCATGTTTGATGAACCTGATAGCCTTCTATGATGGGATGACTGGCTGGCTGCATGGAGAAGGAGCCGGGACTGCAGCATCTATCGTACGAGTTGGGCCTGTTTAGCCTAGAGAAGAGAAGGTTGAAGGGGATCTTATCAACATGTACAAATACCTGAGGGGAGAATGTAGTGGCCAAGCTCTTCTCAGTGGTGGCCTGCGATAAGACAAGGGGCAATGGATACAAGTTGAAATACAGGCAGTTCCATCTCCATGTGAGGAAGAACTTCTTTACTATGAAGGTGCCAGAGCCCTGGCACAGGCTGCCCAGGGAGGCTGTGGAGTCTCCTTCTCTGGAGGTCTTCAAAACCCGCCTGGATGCCGCCCTGTGCCACATGCTCTAGGTGTCCCTGATTGAGCGGGAAGGTTGGACTAGATGATCTCTAGAGGTCCCTTCCAATCGTAACCATTCTGGGATTTTGTTCTCTGAAAATCTGACTTTCTTATTCTTGTGCAGCACTGGCATGCTAAGACAAAATATAGCAGACAGGATTCTCTTAGACGACAGAATCATGGCACATAGATATCACCTGCTATGAACTGCAGCAGGATAGTATGGGAGAGGAAGAAATTTTTTTTTGTTTTGTTTTGTTTTTTTTTTTGTTGTTGTTGTTCATTTAAACTATCAATAAAATCTATTTGTAAAAAATCTAAACTTGAGATTCCCTGAAAGCTTGCTGTGTGAATCATTTTCTCTTTTTAGCTATTCGATATATATCCATATTTGCTGGTTTCCGTAGTTCAGAAACAGAAAAATACTGAGATACCAGCTGTTTCCATGGAACAGTGAAAGTTAGGAACAACTGACAAAAATGAGCCCTTATATTTCAGAAGTTATTTGAAGTTTATTTTGCATGTATTTTTGGAGATGGACAAATGCCCAGAAGTTATTTTAGCTCCTTCATTTTCTTGTTACTCATGCAAAACCACCACATGACTTTTGAATGCATTCAAGGAGTGTTTTTTGTAAGACTTCTCTGCTAAATTCCTGGCAGCCTGTGCTCTGTAATAAAAAATATTTTCCTACATTTCCAGCCACAGGTTTATGATACTGTAGGGAAATATATGTATGCCTGCAGTATTGTGCAGGACCCATTTGTGTCTATCATAGCTCTGTACACAGACATTGACCATCACTGGATCTGCCACAAAGCCAATGAATGCAGTACAAGACAGTTCATGCCTGTACATTTCCCATGTAATCTTCTTTCATATAAGAAAAAAAGGTCAGTTAGCAGCAGACTTTTGTGGTGCTTGTATCTTTATTAAAAACCATCTTATCATAATGCAAATATTCAGGCCCTCAGAGCTGCCTGACACCATCTGTCTTAGGAAGCAAAGTCCCAATATAAACAAAAAGTGTCACCCCCCCAGAGCAATAGCAATGCTGCACTTTATTAGTAAAAGCTCGAAACACTGAATAATCCACCCACTTACCACATCAGTAATCCAACAACACAACACTTCAGTCAGCATAAAAGACAGACACGATATTTTCTAAATTGATAGAATATCTATTGAAAACCTATTTAGACATTTTAATGGGATAACAGGAACATCATGCCAATATGTGGAGGTGGAGAGCTAATCAGAAACTTTAATACTTTCCATATGTGCAAGAAAATATCATCTACAGAGATTTTCTTTCCCTAGCTTCACCCATCTGCCTCACCAAACTATTCCTTTTTGTCTCTTATTTATGGCTGTAATTTTGATGCCACAGTTAATGTACACGATCTGCTGTATATTTCTGTTATTTGCTTGGAAATTGCTCTTTTCAGCTCATATCTGAAGTCATCTATTTGCCCACAAAATAACCAGGCCCTGAACTATTTCCTGATAACTGGTTTTGCAGTGCCTGGGATTTTTCTGTATTGGTATATATACATTCTTTATTATTGCACTTAAATACTTATTAACAATTCATGGAACCTTAAATGGCTGAAAAAACAGATTCTTGAGTTAAATATTTCTTGAGCGTCTCCTACCCAAAGTTCTTCTCTGTGAGTGTAGGTTGCACAGCGAAAGGGAGCACAGCTCAAAGTTGGTCTTGCCAGGGAAATTGCATTTTTTAATGAACAATATTTTTAATTCATATATAAAGGAATTGACACAGCTTCTCAGGGGCTGCTGTAATAGGGTACAAATATTTTTGCATGGTATGTACTTTGATTTTATGGTCACTTTCATATTATGGCCACCAGAGATTTCACTGCATCTTCTCTGCCTGTGCATCCTGATAGGAAATATAAAAATTCTAGCACCTATGGCCTTCGTTATGACCTTGGTCAGTATAGTCACAACGGGCCTCCTTAGACTTTGCTGCTCATGAAGCCTTAGGGAGATGCGTTCTCACAACTGCCCTCTCTCTACAATCATCTCTGTGCACAGACAGGAAAAGTGAGGCAATGATGGACCTGAGTCATGGAGCAAACCTACCGTAGAAACTACAGAGCTGCAAGTCCTTATCCATGGATGGAGCAGTAGTGCTTGTTGGTAGAGTTGACTGCCCAGTCACATCCAACAGGCAGTTTGGTTCTGCTGCTGTCATGGTCAGGCTTGTGATCCAGCTCAGGTCATCTTTGGGAACTGTTCTCTGAGTTCATGGCTCAAAGTGCTGACTCTCAGGGACCTCTTGTTAACGCAGAGTGCACGGCCACCTGAAGAACAGGATGTCATGGTGATGCATTTCTCCTCCGCCAACAGACCATGGGTTGAGGTTTTCTCTTTCTGCAGATCCAAAAAATCTCCAATGAGTATTTCTGCATCAGTCAAGTGAAATATCTGGCTAAAATGGAAGAACCTATTAAAAACATGGGATATATCTAAACCTAAAATGCTATCATGCACATAAAAAACATCTGCATGAAAGTGCATGTGACTGCCTTCATTCTCATATCTGAAGTAAGAAACAAAAAAAAACCTGACAAGCCTCTTTGAACATGTGTGTCTTCCCTTCTCAGCTGCTTTGCTTTGTCCTCTTTTTTAAGTTGGGGATTTGTACTCAGTTGTCTCGTCCAGCTAACAAGGGCTTGAGCCCTGAAAACTCTTTCCTTCCAGTTGGGCCGTCACAGGCTCATTGCCTCCATCATCCCTTCCTGCAACTCTGCCTACCAGGTTGCCTTTGACCAAGCCTTGGCAGGCTGGCAGCTCAGAGGGTGAAGGGCTCATCAAATTGACTAATATTGACTCTATCAACTTGGACTGTGAGAAGGAAAACAAGGAGTTTGTAATTATCTGTACTCTCATTGATCTTTAAATATGAAACCCTTAAAACACATGTACTTTCCAAGTGATGGCTGAACTTGTCGAGAAAGTAGCAGTTTCTCTAAAAGCTTGTTTCTCCACAAAAATTGGGAATGAGATGATGAAATATATAAGCCTCTGGGGTCCTGCACTTGGCCTACCATTGAATAGTTGATCAATTTAGGTTCGCTCCCTAGAGGTCCTCCCTTTATCTTGATTTCTTGTTTCGCTCCTTGTAGCACATGATTTCACCCACATCCCTTCTAACAGTGTAAATCCAGGAAACACATTTGTCTCTGGTCTCATCAGAGCCCTCCATTAAGCTGATGTGCAAGAAGCCACCATGAACTAATCCATAATCGGGACCTGAGACTGAGAGCAGAGGAAACCCACACTTAAATTCACCTTCTGTCAGGCTGTTTCACATCTCCTCTACATCCACAATATCCCATAGCAATGGACAATCTGCAGGTTACGTCCCAGGTGGTCTGAGACAATCAGTTGCCTGGTGCTGTTGTATTTCAAATACTGAAGCTGTTCATCTTGGTTCTTGCCATTTCTCAGTCTACCATTTGGAAATAGTACGGCTGAGTGTCTGTCCCATCAGCACAAGGATACGGTAAAATACTTGCCAAGGTGAGGACTCTGTGCAGAGTGATGGGGCAGCCCAGCTTGGTGCTGTGCTCCTCTCCATTGGGAGTCATATCTTACTTGTTTTGGCACTACCCTCAATCTCTAGGTGAAACTTTTCTCCAGACATTCCCGTGTTAATTGGTGTCTGTCCAAGGATTTGCTGGGAAAGAAATATAGAAGCTCCCAAGAGATATTTCAAAGCCAAAAAAATACTATTTATTGGCTAGACTAGATATTGTGAATATTTACCAAAAAACTTTTTTTTTCTTTTACGGAAATTATTTTAACAGCAGTGGCAGAGAAGGGGTAAAAGAGTCCTGGGTGCATAATAAAAATATGTAACTAGATTATTGCTTAGCTTCAGCATATATGATAGAGTTCTTGTAACAGCAGAGAGAAAGGCACTTGCAATTTTGAAATTAAAACTCTCATGTGGCCTGTTCTCTTTCAATTTGACAAGAACTTGACAGCTGTAGCATGTTGGGACCAGTATCACTTGGACTGTTTTGACAGACTCTGTCCTTGTTTATCTCAGTCTGACTCTACTTATCTCTTCTCTCTTCTGCTTGGACTATCAAGGCTTTGAGCCCAGGTCCACCTTTGGTTGCAGAGCAGCCAGCATATGAAATCTTGATCCATGATGGAGAGTTCTGGAGTGAAGGATCAGTATAAATATTAAATAATGAGAAAACTCAGTACTCTGCAGTCGATGCAAACCCTTTCTTTAGTTTGTTAGCAAGAACCCCCAAAACCTCACTTCTTGCTTTTGACTTGTGTAGATTCCAATTGTCATGTAGTGGATCTCAATAGAACTTTTATCTTCAAACATGTCAGATCAAAAAACAAATGGAAAATATAAACAGGCAAGAAGAAACTTTATTTTAATTTGATAGATGTAAAGGAAAGAGCAAAATGCAGTTTAATGAGCAGAGACTGCCTCTGGGCCAGGGCTCCTCTTACTAAAATTTCATTGGGTTCTTCTCAGCATGATGATCCACTCTTGAATCCCTGCTGGTCAGCAGTGACTGAGACTAAAGGGGTATTGTTCTATATTAATTTCACTGTGTGTGTTTGTGCATTCAACAGTTTTGATGTTGATATAGAATAGATAGATAGAATATCAACAGTTTTGATGTTGATATTCTGCTCTAAACTGTAATCAAGCAGCTTGTAACAGAGGATGGAATAATGCTGACCTCCTGATGGACAGCACTTTTGCTCCACACTAATGAGTAGCTGCAGAAGGTATCACTTAGGGTCATAACCAGCAACAGAGAGGTGATAGTAACGCTGCAAAGGAAAGTGTGCAAGCAGGAGACCCTTCATAATGTCTGCTCCAAAGAGTAGCTTCTAGAAGAAGCTCCACTCCAAAAAGTGAAAGAAGAGCCTGTGTGATGCACCCATATCCCCTGTGACATCAAAAATTCTTAAACAACCCACCCTCAAAATTTTTTTTGTTTGCTTTGTTGTGAATTTGAAGTGAAGAAGCATCTTAGTCACAAGCTCAAGGGTCAAATTTAGCCATCAGATTGTTCCTTGAGTTTTACCAAAAATCAACCCAGCACAATGTCCTGCTGTGCCCTGTGGGAAACCACAAAATAGTGTCAATATATTTATCTAAGGCCTTCTTTTGAGGATGTAATGATGGATCTAAGCAGTAGGAGAGATTTTGCTATCTTGTGTTAGATCCAATGATATGACTTACAGACAGACTTGTAGGCAAGGGGAAAAAAGAATGAAAGAAAGACTTTTCAAAATTCTCTTCCACTGTGAAGGAGTGGGGCTTTGAAGAAGCAGCCTCTGTACTGGCATTGTAACAGGAGATATGGGTTTAAAATAAAAAATACTGCAAATGCATGCAAAGAGGAACCAAAAGGATATTGAGATATCTACATTACTTTTCATTTGAAGGAGGAATGAATGGATTTCAGGTTGCTCAGGATTACCAAAAGTATAATTAATCACGTGTCTTCATTATGACTGTTCAAAATGGTATTAATAAAATTATATTTATCCATTGTACACTGTAAGTGCTTCAGGGCACTGCCTACCTCTCAATAGACCATCATGTAGGGCTTAATGGAGCCCATAGTCTTCAATTAGACCTTGATACCGTGTAAATGACAAGCTGTTTTAATTGCCAGCTTCATTTGGTTCCTCACTGGTTCTAATTTCAGTGATAGAGCTATGAATGAACAGCTACATTTTAAGGCAGAAAGCAACCAAATTTTAGATCAGATGAGACAGTCATTTCAATAAGTCAATTTCCTCAAAGCAAAATTATCGCAATAAGTGAGAACAAGGTACCTGTAATTGTGTTGATGGGAAACGCAGAAAACTAATTTTCTTCAGCAAAGTCTCAGGTCACAAGACGGCAACGTAGTTTGTTGTAAGGATGCTAAATGCTTTAAATGTTTTAACAGCTCACAGAATTTACTGATCTACTCCAAATCTTAAAAGGATTGTAACTTTGGAGAGACAGCAATATGTGTCACCAACGCGCTTCGTCTGAAGACTAAGTGCATCCTAAGTTTCAGAGTTGTGAATGGTAGCTATTTGGGACTTCATGGTGAAGTGCATACGATAACAAGTGGGGATGGGAAAAAGGATTGGCCGTGGGCTACGGAGCATTTTATTGCCAGGCTCCAATTTTGTCCAGGTCAGTAGAGATGGAAGCTGATTACCAGTTGATGGCTTAATGGCCTGTGTGAAATAAGGAGGTAGTTTCAGTCCAGTTCCCTAGTGGCCAAGTGTCCTCGACATCAAAACCATCCTCTGAACTATCAGTGTCTGACTGCTTGATCATTGGATTGTCACAGTGGAGAGGATGGATGATCTGTGAGCCCACTTCAGAGGAGATCCTTTGCAGCAAGAGATTTTTCTTTTCTTTTTTTTTTTGTAAATTGCAGCTGTGTGACAGATCCCAGGGGATTTCCAACAGGTTTTATTTGCTCATGCAGATATGGCTGTGGCTAAGATGCTTTTTAGGCACCTGTTGAAAACTAGCCAGGGTTTCCCAGTGCTCCTCTGACCATCATCCTTGCCGCTCACTTCCCAGGAGTTGCATTGTCAGATAGGCCTGAGGGCCATTGCCACTCAGGGACTGATTGTGGGGACAAATTTCAGCTGTAAGTGGGGTTTTCATGGTAGGTGGGTCCCTCTTCTTTCCAAAATGGCCTGGGGTCTTCCTCATGGAACAGTTTATGATTGTTAAAGGGTGTGAATGTTATGGAAATTATGAAAGTTTGAGGTTCCCAATCAAGAGGGACTCTAGAGACTTATATCAAGGTCCTGAAAACTGATGCTCCTTGTCCTCTGTGACATATAGAAGTAATCCTAGTCCAACCACATGGACACATATACTTCAGTGCTTGTGACTATATGAGTGTGAAGGCATAAATTCACACACACAGGGCAAATAAGCACCACACCAGCCAGTTTGGGAGCACTGGGGAGTGGAAATGGGTAATCCATTTCTGCCTCAGTTTACACATTTGAGAAGTGAATCTATTTATTACAAAAGGAGGTGGTGGTGATCAATGCAACTTTTGATGCCCTGGTAAAAAATGGAAGTGACTAATATTTCTGATTTAAGATGGGGAACTTCAGTACTTGTAGATCTTTCCTCAATTTGGAAAGCACTAAAAATATCTTCCTTTCAGATAGTCTGTAATGAATCCTGCTTCTCTTCCTTTATTTTGGAATATTAAAGCAGTTTGTGAGAGAACCTCCTTTCCTCCTCAGCTGAAGAGCCACGCGCCTGATCTATCTAAATTGGGAGACCTGAGAAATTCTGGGCAGGAAGAAGTCGTCCCAACTTCCACGGGAGAGACTGATTTGTATCTCTCTGAATTCCCCAAAGCCCTACAAGGAAGTGAGGCTTGAGCACTGGGATCATTTTCGGGAGCTAAACTGATGCTTATGAGCCCATTCAGAGGATACTCTTCAAGGGTCTATATCCCTGGCTAGTCACATTCCTTTTTGTGAATTTGTGTTCTTTCTAAACCCCAGTTTGTCTCTCCTGGGACTCCAGGACAAAGTCCTGATCTAAAAACCTCCTAAGTCCAGACCACCCAGAGCTGCATCTGCAGGTACTGCACCTCTGCTGCTTTCAGAGCCCCTTGCACTTGCCTTAACGCAAGGGACCTTATTCAAACAGGAGCAGTGCAATAACGTTTAACATTTCAACATTTTCTGTATGAAACAGACACATTTTGCTGCTTAAAATAGTCACTCAAGGAAGGCGCCCCTTCAACCTTTAGAAGTCAACAGCAAATCTTCCTTTTCTTCTCCATCCGAGTGTCCTTAGGGTGAACCTGCTCCCCCAGCTTTCCCCAAACCAGTCCCTGTCAGGGTACAGCCCTACTGGGATTGAACCAGTCCCACACTGTCACCCCAGGAGTGTCTCCTCCCTGTCATGTGCCTACAGAGCAAAATGTGAACAAACATCATGAATATGCTTGTCACAGCAGATAATTCAAAGGCTTCTTTTTTAGTCCTGATTCAGAAAGAGGCCAAATTTGAGGATGTTGAAATCCCCTGTGAATTTGATCCCTCATCCTCCGCATAGCCCCGAGGCTGGCACAACAGGAAAAAGAAGGCAAAGGACTTGTAAAATGCAGCAAATCATCCTTTGCATTAAGATGCTTTTCCTTCCTACTTCTTTCTCTTGCAGATGCAAAGGTTTTCCCCAGGTTTCATAGGATAAATAAGAAATTAATTTGCAGTTTCTAAAATGTAGCAGGACTTGTTTCCCCTGTTTTTCAGATGAAGGGATTTAAGACTTGTTCCTTTTTTTTTACCCTAGATACTGCTTTTCTGTGTCCTTCCTACCTGATATTACTGAAATTCCTCATGGAAGCCACACATATGGGGATCCATGAGAAAGGAGAAACCATCCTTGTCTTCTGTGGAGCTGTAACAGCTCTGAATTTGGCTACTCCTTTCATTGGAATTTAGAGAGAAAAGAATATATGTAAAAAGATGGAAAAACAGAAGAATTGGCAGGAGATTTGGATGGGCAGGTGGAAGCTGCATGAAGGATGCTGGTCAGGGTTTGGTAGCAGACAGGATGTACAGACAGACTAGGCAAAGGCTTATCAAAAGGCTTCATAACCCAAAGCCATGGGGTTTCTCTCCTAGACATATTTTGTTGAATGCTTCTCTGGAAAAGGGTGGGCCACATGTACCTGCTTGCTGAGATTTTGAAAGAGCAACCCTCACTATCGGAGCAAGGAGAAGAACAGTAGGGAGTCAGCCAGTGACGTGCCTTTGGGTAGAGCTTTAGCAGAAAGTTTTTTGGCAACTCCAGCTCATGAGGGAATAAATGAATAAATCAAGGGAAGGGTTGCCCATGTGGCAGAGAGGATGTTTCTGCCAGAAGGTGCTGGGAGAGGCACTGGCGACCAGAGCAGAGCAGCTATGTCAACCTAACCAGGCTCTGCCGGCTCATTCCCAACCATGCAGGGAACCTCATTTGGGAGATGGACACACATCTCTTGCACTGAGTTCTCCTCACTGATGCCCCTTCTTCCCTGCCTCGCTAAGCCAGCCCACTGAAAATGCAGGAGAAACAAAAAGGCTCAGCCAGAAGGAAAAGAAGAGAGAAGAAAATATTAAAAGCAAAACACAAAGGTCTGGAGAGGGAAACCAGGGTAGTCCATCATGCTGGACTGGAAGGAAAGAGGAGGAGTGTATAGCCACGATGTAGATAGACATTAAAATTCAACTGGCCAAAAGGCCAAGAAGGAAAAGAATAAAATCCTTGACAGCCAGGCTGAAGCCAGGACTGGCCTCTGTGCACTTTGTCTGGTATTATTTTATGATTATGAATCAGTGTAATGAAAATAATAGCTCTTTGGGTGCTGACAAACAAAAGGGAAGCACACACACAGAGCCTAAATTAAAGCAAGCACAGCCTTTGCTGCTGGCCCCGGAGTAACTACAGCAGAGGACACCTGTGCGTGGGAGAAAGACCTCTGGGAAGGGCAGCAGGTTGGGCGAATTGTTCCGATGGACAGATGGTCGAGCACCCTGGGATTAAGCCGTGCAGCATTAGTGATGGTGGCTTATTCATAACTTAGCACACATGCAAATGCCTTAAAGATATTTTTAATATTTATATATATATGTCAATCCCTAAGCCACTAATACCTAAGTTACCAAGCCATTCTGAGTCCAGCTTTTTGAAAGTTATTAAAAATGAAAATTCAAGGTTGAAGGTCATATTCTCAACAATGTTTGTGTAAGAAATCTGTAGTTAATGTTGCGGAGTTGATGACCACTGAGGTTAAGCACAGAAGTATGATACAGAGGGCATATTCAAGTGTACTTACGTTGCTTTCTCAGTATTACATGATGAAATTTTTGAAGTATCTGAATTTTATCTCATACTTTTTTGACTTGTAAAATTGGGCTAAAGTCTGTCCTTTAAAGCATTTTCAATCCCCGCACAAAACCTGAACACCTGCTACTCAGTAGTGAGAGAGAGCTGGCTTTTGCAAGGCAAGCATTTGTACTTTGACTTTCTTATATAGTTCCCCCCGCCACAAACACATACTATGTATTTTGAAATACGGAGAAAAGAGAGTCTGATCTCGTAAATTAAGCGTATTTCACTTGCCTAAAATCTAGGCATGCTCCCTTTTAGCTTGCCTGCCCTGGAAAGCCTGCAGCTTGGAGCAGTGCACCTGGGTGCAAAGCCCAGGGGTCTGCAGACAGCCCCACATCCTTCTGGTGCTCCTGAACAGCTCAGGCTGACACAGCAATGATGCTACTGGGACCTGAGCTGTGCACAAAGACAACTTGTGAACGGCTGAATGAGCTGCATTGAGTCTCTGGATACCTCTGTAGGCACATGCTGTATCAGGATGCGTGCCTACAAGGGGGTGAATTAAAGTTGCATGGAGTTGTATGGAGGGCGGATGCATCCATATGTGGCTAGCAGTGCAATCTAAAGGCTATGCAAGTGTGAGACTGGAGAGCTGAGCTTTCAGCAGCAATTATGAAGGCAGCGGAGTGCAGGAATGAATTACAGGGAGGTGGATTAAGAAGCAGAAACCAGGTGATCAAATCTGCATCATAATCACCATATGTAAATTGTAGCAACTTACGCTTTTCTTATTGATGTGTTTATTTTGATTGCACTAAACAGACAAGAAGAAGAACGAAAGCCATCACCATCACATACAATCAGTGTGGTCAAAGTAAGCCAGTGACAGCAGTAGAAACCATGGCATTTGTCCGTAGAAAGTACAGGCTATGCTTGCAACTAAGCTCGGTGACGTGCCATCCTGCTCCTGCAGGTCCCTGCCACCACTTGCAAGACACCTCTGCACATCACTGTGCAGAACAACTAATCAGAAATTTTTCCTCCAGCATCACCTTTGCATGGGCGTTGTGTGTATCCGTGATCACTCTAATTCATAGTATGAACCAATATGTATTACAAAGTTAAGTGCTGCTGCTGCCTTACAGCTCTTCTATTGGTATTCTGGAAACACATCATCCCTGTTTTTCTATTTATAATTTAGCCAATGCCACAGGGTTATTTTCATCAAATGTAAAAAATGGACACTTATTGAAATGCATGGGTTTTAAATTGTTCAGAAGTTGGAGTAGTTATAAGAACTAGCCCAGGGAATAAATGGCTGCTTCTCACATTAAGCACGTAGGCCATTTCCATACAGGCTGAAAACCAGATGGAAATCATTTCTGCTCCCATTGCATGCAATGCTTCTCTTCTGTTAGTTCAAGCTTCAGTGTCTCTCTTAATGCTTTATTTCCACTGTTAAAACTCCATAGTCTAGAATGTATTCTGAGTAAATCTGTCATGTTACATTTAAGCACCAGTTGGTTATGTTTTAATGGCATTAATCTTTACCTTCTTGCTACAGTTAAGCCAAGATAATGAAAGGAGGTGTGCATCTCTGCCTTACTCAGCAAACCCTATAAAACAAAATCACATTTCTGGTTCCCCAGAAATGGCCTTTTTTTTTCCCCCCCCCACTAAACTGTCTGTGTTTTTAAGAGACTTAGGATTGATGTTCCTTGGAAATGGGCATCGATTAATACTGGTCTCAAATGTCATGTTAGATATCTGATTGCTGATTGCTCAGTATTTAGCTGTCAGTTTTCTGCAGATGCACCGATAGACAAGCAGATCCCTCTGTGTAGGTCATGTGGAAATGATACCAAAAATTAGTTAATAGGACTGCTCATATATTGCCTAGGTCATAGGCCAAGTTTTGCAGGACGATCAAGATGGTTCTTATTTAAAGTAGTCATCTGGCATTATGCTCCAAAATTAAGCTGCAGTCTCCTTCCCTCACCTGGCTTCTCTGCAAAGCAAGTAGCCAGAGAGAGATTGTCAGCCCTGAAGCACAAGCCATGGGATCCTCAGATTGAGATTTGAATCATCCTCCAGTTGTGCCTGTTTTTCTGCTCTCCTTTGGAGGCAGAAGAGTTTTCATTACAATGACTTGCTCAAGCAGGGAAAAGAAGATGGGCAAAGTCATCGTGCTATTGTCAGTACTGGCCATGTGGTGTCCACTCTTGCCCTGGCAATGCTTAGAGGTTTGCAGAGCTGAGGTAATGTCTCTGAAAGTTCATGTTCAAGTGAAGGAGGACAAAGTAGATCAGAGTTAGTCCACTTTGGACTGCAGTCATTCATCCCCCTTTGTTTAAGAAGTGCCATACTAACCTGTCTTCCTGTAATTTACCATGCAACCCTTTTATTTCATAAAGAGAATAAAAAATAGTCAAATAACTTTGAAAGCCAGATTATTCCTGTGCTTTAACACCTTCCAACAGATGTTGTTCTTACTCAAAGCAGAGTTCCTTGAATTATTAATGGTTTCCAACAGCTCAGCTTGAAATAATTTAGCATTTGAAAGAGAAAAGTCACTCTCATTATTCAAAGTGCAGAAACATTTTGGTTATTAAAAGTATTCTACTTGAAAAAAAAAAAAATCTGTTCAATTTGTATCTTTTTCTCCAGATGCCAGCAGGAGTATCAGATCCAGCAGAACCTTTGTGCTTGCTGAAGGTTAATTGATAAAATACAATGGAAGAAAGAAATCTAGGATATTTCCTTTAAATTTCTTTAAATCTGAGAAGCTCTTTCCTGCTATTTTGTTAGATTTAACTTTACTGAATTGATCGTGTTGGCGGTTGGAGGCTATTAAATTCTTTCTGGGGCTTAAGCTGGCCCAGTTATTCATTGCAATCAAAGCTCACAGGGGCACTGAGTGCCTGCAACCTGCATGGCACTTCACCTCCCCATGAAAGGATGCTGGTAGACTGCAGTCTGCCACCAACGCTAGTGAGAGCCACTGATCCTCGAGGTCTTATAAGGGAGGGCTTTGAGCTTCAGTTCATATTTCTGTGTTCAAATGTATTGAGTTTCCCTTTCCAACCTGGATTTCTTACATAGGAGCCAATGGGGCTCCAGTGGCCCATGCCCAGCAGTCATCTCTGGTGTAGATGCCAGACTGCAGAAGACAGGGCAAGAGCTGACAGTGCACTTTAAGATGCTTCAGTCCTGTATCTTCCACAGCCTCTTACACTCATTGATTCATATTTCTATCAAATCTTGATGGTACATCAGAAGGGAGTGGAATAAAATATTTATTATTGCAATTATCAGCTGCTGTAAAGAGCATCATGCTCCTGTCCTCGGTTTGTTTATCAGGGCTCCTCTGTCCAGAGCAGTCTCTGTGGATGGGAAGAAAGTGCACATACTCATCATGCCAACACCAAGATCGAAGGGCAGGAGGAGCTGGGAGAAATGAACACAGATGCCTACCTGGCTCCAGCAGCATTACTGCTGTGTCCCATTTCAGGTTTCTGGTCTGCATTGGGTAGAGGACATATTACTCCCTAGATCATCCCAGCTTTTAAAAACTATCCCCGTAAAAACTGCATTCTCTGTACTGTTCCTGAACATATCTCAGGAGAGGATGCTAGTTTGACATACGGCTATATAAGCTGGAGAGCAAGAGACAGAAGGAAACAAATCATAAATATCCAGAGTTTCTCTTGCAGTGCCTGCCTTGATAAATAGTCACTTGCAGAAGCAGAGAACATAGGATGTATAGCTTTGCTATCTAGCGGTGCAGGGCTGCATGTGTGCACATGTAGAATTAACCGTGCATGAGTAAAAATTAAATGTGTATATGTCTGCAAATGCTTGTGTGTCTATAAAAACAGTCCATATACATTGATATACACCCACTTACATATTGGTCTTCTCCTAAAGATTTCATAAGCACTATTTCAAATGAATAACTTTGAGATGCACATTTATTTTTTGATGACTCTTCAAAATTATGATCCAATTTATGCTTTCTGTAATGATCAGCACAATAAGGCAGTAAAGCTGTCCTTGCTGAGTATACCGAATTTATATTTTATCACTGCAATATAATCAATACAATAAGAAACCAATACATGCACATAGACATTGTGTAGGCTGAAGAACTTTATGACTTACTATTATCTTCTTAGAGTGCTTGCAGAGACACAGAGTTCCTTTTCTCCAGTTTACCTTGATTCTAAAGGAAGTTTATGTATGTATTACCAATTTCTGCTGCTGTAATATGATAAATATACCTTCCATTGCTGCTAAGATCACAGCCAACGTGCTTTACAGGAGTAAGAAAGCATTTTCGCTACTAGTCTTTTTTCTTTATAACCGAAGCAAAAATATTGAGTAAATAAAACTGTGTTTTTTTCTCCCAAAGAAATGTAAAATATAAAGTTTTATTGCGTTTCACTGTGTTTATTTAACATTTCCTTGCATACACTGCAAAGGGAGCTCTGAAATGGCTAATAGTGCTTTGTATTTCCTCAGCTGGTATCAACAAAAGATCTCAAAATGCTTTAAAAGCATTCATGATTTGACTCACAACACTCTGCAAAATATGCTTATAAACATGATGTATACACACATATACACATATATTTTTGTGTATATGTACACACACATATATTTCTGTTACCAGAAAAGAAAGTTCTTAAATGATTAAATAGCATTTCACCATATACAAGAGTGAGCTAAGGGGAGGGAGAGCAATAGGAGCCAAGAGTTTTGATTCCCAGTTGTTCTGCTCAGAAACCCCACCCCTGATGAATTAACAACCTTAGGATTCATTAAGTCTTTGTAGATAAATATTTTTCATATATTTTCTGTCCTCTCACTGAGGAGGTTTAGTGAAGTTTCTCTTCACTTAGCATCACCGGCAGCATAGCAGTGCTTAGTGGTTTTGATCTCATTGCTGAAGAAGAACCTTAAGGGGCTAAAAATATACTTGGATTTCAGAGAGTGGTGGTCCCCTGAAAACCCATGAGCAAACAAGGCCACACATGGCTTCTGGCTTCCAGCAGAGAACTAGGCAAGGTGGTAAGTCTGCTTCAGAATAGGTGACATCTTAGAGCCCACGAAGGGCCCACAGGCCACACGTGTGTTGCTACTCCAGAGTTCCTAAGGTGAGCTGTTCCTATCTTTTAGCCAGATAGGATGAAACTTGTAATCCCAGTGAGGGATTAAAACCTCCATTGAGGAGGAGACCAGTCTAAATGTTCCTTTTAAGACTGGATTAACTGCTTCTGAGCATCACCATAACCCAGATTAAGACACAGCTTGATTTGGTGATACACAGCATAGCTTTGAGGTCTGCCACAACCTCCTTTCAACAGTGCTAATAAATACTGATTGTTCTGATGTCTAGGCCCTGCTGTTGCACTTATCTGCCATACCTTGAAAAGAAAAAGCTTTTAAATTCACACAACAAAAGGCTCTTTAAGTCCACCAAAGCCTTTATAGTGTCTAGATTCCTAGCTTTCTTCTCTCTATAAAATACCAATTTCTCTTCTTAGATTTGTTACTTTTTCTTTTCTGTTAAATTGCATATGATCCCCTTTCCAGTTAATATAATAATTTAGATGAGCAGCGATTAGCATAATTCCAGACATTGAAATACTTGCCGCTTAAAGCTGTGTTTTAGGAGAACGCTATTTCTGAGTACAATGTAGCGTGTAACATCCTTTGACTATCCATCTATCCATTGCATACAGTGACAACCAGACAGGAATCTGGAGGGATACACTTCAGAATAGGTTATTTTGGGGGCTGAGAGCCCACGTTGCAGTGTGTTCAGCACTCCTGGCAAAATGTTGGGCAAAGTGAATCAAGACTGAAAATTAGAAGCAACAAGCTATTCTGGGCAGTGAGGATGACAGATATGACCTCTGCTGTTCTGTGAAGTTCCATAAAGTTATTCCAGCATGGCTCTGGAGTGACACAGAATGAATTAGACCAGTAGTTCTTTGCATTCATAGTACCTACAGTGATGGGAGACACCCACACCCAAGGGAAACTTTTGCATTGGTAATTTTACTTTATGAAGATGACTTTCTGTAGCGCTACAAAGAGGGGTGCCTCACATCAGTGTATTCACTTTGCCAGTAGACTTGAGCAGGTTTCCATAGCAGAAAGATGCCCAGGGATTTTACAAGCTCAGATCCTCCTCTTGAAGCTAAATTAAAATGTACATACATACAAACGTACGGACAGATGCACACAAACACATCCCCAAATGAGTATTGACTTGAAATTATCCTATAAATATCATTGTCCATTGTACTGCTCCTCAGATCACTCTTTCCATGTGCATTAGACCTACCAAAGTGGCATTTCCTCAGCTAGACCATTGCTCAGGCAGAATTGTAAGGTCCAACAGTGATTCTTCCTGGTTGAACTCATCTCTACAGCTGTGAACATCTTTTTATCACCAGCAAATTTCATCACCTCACTTCCTCCTTTACTCATCATTTATGAGTCCGACATGCCTGGGTCAAGGGGGAAATACTTGCCCTTGAGGTCTGGAGCAGCAGTAACAGTTGGGTAGCTGCCTGCTGGAGCTGGGCAGGGCTCTGATGTGTATTGGCACTTTCAATCCATGGCTGCTGCTCCTGATCTATCAGTGACAGGAAACACCGAGTCAGCAGCATACAGCTCTTCTCTCTGAAGGAGAGTGATTTTCCGAGTGATTTTCCTCCTGCAGGTCCAGGTGGGAAATGAGTCATGGGGGAGAAGAAACATCCTGGTATCTCTCTTTGCTCCATGGGCTGTCTGGCCCTGGCGTCTTTACACCCAAAGAGAAATCTTTCTTGGCCATTACTATAGTGGCTCACAGTGACCCTCCAGACATTATGGGAAAGTGCCTTGGAATGATGTTGGGATGTATGAGGGAGAGATGGTAGCCTGAGCCCCGATAAAAGCACAAATAAACCCGTTCCTTCTTGAATGTAAGAAAAGCTATTCTACATCCCTGTCCTGATCACGTCTTCCATGAATATTTTTGCAGTATTTGTGCAAAAAATATCCATGTGGGCAGGCAGAAATGCATGGGGTGAGAGGACAGTGGATTCAAAATGTTCCCAGGAAGCCTGGTTGTAACAGTTGGTTTTGCCCAGCCCTCCTGGTTGTGAGAAGCTGTTCCTGGGTCTTCGTCTCCTAGTAGTAAAATGGATAAATATTACACCCCATCCGAGTGGTACTTGGTGGGTGGAAATGTCACCCTAACATCACTGGGATCCTCATATGTTATTCTGGTGATGTATCTGGATTTATTACAGACACACTCAGCATATACTCCATAAACTGTAGCAGGATTTAAATGACACCGGGAGACATACTAATTTTAACTGCACTTGTTTTTCTCCTCTTTAAAACATTTTGGTCATTAGACCAAGGAATAAGGCCGCACCATATGGCTCAGAAGGTCAGTCCTTCATTATATAAAAAAAAGCAGTAAGCCAACAGTTCAGAGGTGAAAACGCATTCATTCAGGGGTGAGATTTCAGAAACCGGGCATGATTCATGGAGAGAAGAAAGAATTAAGCTTGCTGAAATAAAAGAAATAATAGAAGAGGAAAACAGTGATTTAGTCACTAAACATGACTCACTGGGTAAATTAATCCTGATATATAATTCCACTCTTCCATGACAGTGAATAGAAGCTGTGCAAATTTCTGGCGTGATTAATTGAAAACAGTTTATCACATGAATTTTGAATTTATTTATTTATTCTGCAGATCTCTCTCTCTAGTTTTCCACCTGTGAAAGAAGGTCCTGAACCTGAAGGTATCAATTAAGCAATTTGGGTTCCCATTCTTTACTTATTGCACTATTTTTTTTTTCCTGGACCAACACCTTAATTATCTTAGGAGCTCTAGTAAGCATCTCTAGATGCAAGTCTCTGCCCTTTCCATTCTCTGGTACCATCTGCTTCACAGGAAAAATGAAACGCTCTGTGAGCAGTTATGGAATAATCAGACAATTGAGGTGTGGGCTCTTCCTATTAGGCAATTCAGAAGTCTGACTGAGGTTTCTGTAGCTCTTTGTAAACTGATTTTCACCAGTCCTCCTGAAGAAGAGACAGAAGTCAAGCTGTGAAAATGCAGATTTCACAGCAAGCTTCACATACCCTCCCAAGACCTGGTATTTGGTGGCACAAAATATCAGAGCTGTGCTCCTACCTGTACCAAAATTTCCTAGATGAGACAAAGTTCAGCAAAATGTACTCGATTGCTGGGATGTCTCTGAAGAAATCAAAGTAAACAGCTTCAGTCTCCATTCATGACTGCTACTATTATTCGGTCCATGAGGATGGGAATGAAAGGCTTGTAGTCAGAAATGGTATATTTTATTAGACTAACAAATATTCTGTCTTAGAAAGACACCCTTCCAGACACACAAGCCTTTTTTAAGACCAGAAGCACAAGCTGTACAGTTCATATGTGAAGTAGGTGGCTTCTGCAGATGAACTATGAGCTGCAGAATAATGCACATACACTAAAAAACTTGCCTGTCTCTTCTCCTGAAAACCCTTCATGCACTCATTGCCTGTCATGTGACAGTTTTTTATTCCTTAGCAGTACAGAGCATTTGAAAAGGGAAGTCTGTTTGTTTTCTTCTAAAGATGTGATAAAAAAGACTGCGAATTTTCCACTGTTAATCTTGCATCCAAATTTTTTCCTCTGTGATAACAGGTTGACCTGAAGGAGTAGGATCCTAATTGCTCAGAGATAAAGTAATTGGGCTCTATTTGGTAAAACAGGCTTCAGTAGTGTTGACAAATGTCTATCCATAGCGCAGGATTAATAGGGTTGTGCTCAGATTCCATTTCACTTTTCCATTTGCTCCTTCGGTCTAACTAACACCTTGATTGCTTTGGGAAAACTGACAAATTTTTGCAGTTAATGAGGCCCTCTAGTAATTTATCAAGCAGGGTTTCTAAAATAAAATAAGAGCAAAGAATAAAACATTTCTGTGCTAAAAGAGGAAGAAACACTCCTTTTCTCCACATCCTGGAGATGCTGAAAGGCTTTGTTCTTCCACCTTGTGCAAGGTGGGAGTGTGGAATATCTCCAGGAAGCTCTGGGAAACCTTATCCACATGCAAAAGAAAGCATAAGAAATGCTTTGTTTTATAAGGACGCCTTGGCCTTGATGCAATGGCAGCTAAGTATGAATTTTGTGTCCCAGGTTATTGGACTTTCCATCTCAGTTCTGCAAGCTCCATCATGCAATTTCTGTCATTAGAGTGAAAAGCAGCTCTGAAGTTGCATCTTTCAAAGCTCTTCCTTTCCTGGAAAACATCAACACTTTTTCAGAATATTCTTTTCTGGCTTGATTTAAAAAAAAAAAAAAAAAAGAAAGAAAGAAAAGCTCCCAAAGGGGAATATGAAAGAGCCCAATTGCCTTTTCCTGTAGAAGGTCTGTTCTCAATGGTGAATCTAAAGTGTCCACAACTGATCAATGGGTTTCTATATTGCATGCATATTTAATCATTATCCGCTTTATTTCTGGTGCAGCTCTTTGGGTTTTTTTTTTTTTTTTCTTAACAAAGCAGCTTTCTTATTAATGCAGAATGAGATCAATTTTACCTGTATTATTGACAGGAAACAATTGCCATTAAGCTATAGAAATAGCTTAGTATTTGCTGATCATTATAGCTCAGTGGCAACTGAAGTACATTGGCCAATCTCGGTATCTAAATCTTAATGCAAGCTGGGGAAACCTGTCAGAAAAAAAAATAACACAGTCAGCCAAGATCTCTTCTTGGGAGTGATATTTGTACCATATGACATGCCCTGGCTGAAAGGCTTTGTGCGAGTCCAGAGCATGCTTAGGAATCTAGGTGTGGAGCTAAGCATCCCCAGATATCTTCTTCATGGTTAGCTACGTAGTGTGGCCCCTGGTGTCTACACAAAATGAGGAACAAGCAGGGCTGATGCCTCATGCAAACCAGATTTTACCTCACACCTTCCATTTTTCCTGCAGTTTTTTACAGCTCAGCTGCATGAAACAGTGGATATCTTCCCAGATGATTTTGCTTAGCTTGGCCACAGGAAGCACTGCACAGCATCCAAGCTGCCATTAGGAACACCAGCCTGCTCATCTGGAGGGGTTTGCTGCAGGTTGGCTTGCTCAGCACATCTTGATTGCCCTCTTCTCCTCCGGATGAAAAGGAGAATTCACGACTGGCCCTTCTTGATTCCTCCAAGCACCTGGGGTGAACAGCTAGTTCCTGCATCAGCCTCTGGACTTCTCACTGCCACACTGGGCTAAACTGATGCAGAATATATCAGAAAACTCCAGTTTCGAAGTATCTAGCATGGCAATCTGTTTCACAGATGTAGTCTGCTTTCCACTGGGGGATTTTGTCCCCTCTCTCTGCTTCCTGCTCTGCGTGAATGTGCCTTTCACTTTCATATATTCCTCTGCAATACCAGTCTCAGAATTTTCTTTTTTTTTTTTTTTTCCCTATGAAATTCCACATTGCCAATGTGGAATCATCATTTACACACAAGCTTTGGTGCACCTCCCATGTTCACCACATTCTCCTTTGGCTTCCCAGAGACCACCTGACAGTGCGACAGGTCCAGATGGGGCTTGGTTGAACCTGGGGCTTTGGCCAGGTCTCAGACTGGAGGGAGAGGGGGATTTTCTTCCCCAGACCCCATCAGGTCTGGGCAAAGCCACATGCGATGGTCTGGGATTTAGCACGGCTCCTAACATGCCAGCCTAGCTCTGAGTGCATCCCTGCTGTTAACATGAGAAATAGTCTGTAAATAGTGTGATAAACTCACTGGGGACCAGTGTGCTAATGCAGCGGCTTTGAAAGGCAGCAAATTAATGATCCAGCACAGCTAGCTTCTTCCCAGCTTTGAGGCAAGCTGGAGGATCCTGGAGACCAACTAAGGCCAATGCAGGGAGGGTGCTTGCTTTTTGACTGGTGTTGCAGCTCTTTAATAAGAAGGATAAAAATGCAAAATTGAAGTATCGTTTGCAGGAGGAAAAAAAAAAAAAGGATTATTTAGTCAGTCACCCTCTCTGTTGTGGTTAGATTGTGGTTTATACATCGAATGCAGAAAACCCCATCACTTGAGGTCAATTCTCCATGTCACATCTCACTTGTGAAATCTGCCAATAAATCTTTACCTCAGAATCCAGCCTGAGAAGCTGCTTGTTTTAATCATGGGATTTCACCAGAACATCTGACTCCTTTATAAGTCCAGAAGTGTATTTACATATTTGTCCCCTGGAAAGGATTTACAAATCCTATAAAACAGCAGAAAATCCCCCCAATAGATTTTAAACCCAAGAGGAATCTGAAACAAAAAGCAGACCTGGCAAATCTTTGCTGCTTGCTTGTCAGGATGCAAATCACTGACTCTAAACGAGGAAAGTCCTGATTTCTCTCCACAGATAATCCTCAAAGCACCAAGAATCCGGAGGATGCCACTGCCTTCAGAGGGCAGGAAAGCAAATCTGACAAGAAAAGCTGTACTCAGAACTAAGCCAAGGAGGCGAGTGGAGAGCAAAGGCAGCTGCAGAGCGACAGGCCCTTGCAGAACAGATCTCTCATCTCTGATTAAATTCCCAGGCAAGGAATTTTAAGACACTCAACAGGGTGGAGCTGTCCCATTTTCAGATGTTAACTGAAAACATCTTAAGGGGTGTGATTTTCAGTGCACTAACCAAGGATTTTTAATGGAAAAAAAAATGAGGTCATTTCTCATTTCTTCCTTAGCTACTCTGAAAAGTTCTCCTCTGTAGTTGAGGAGTAAAATGATCAAACTGGATTTAATTTTTAAAACTCAGGAGAAAAATGTATAAAAAATGCCACTATCCCATCCCTTCTCTTTACCCATCAACTTCTCTGATCTTTCTGGGAGACTCATAGTATTTACATTATTTCCTCTCCCCTTAAAACTACATTTCCTTGAGCTTTTTGATAATGTAGGAACTTCAGTTTGCCTGGGAGAGATTGGGACATTGCTCAGAAAAGACTGAGAGAGGCTGACCAAAGGGAAAGCTGAGAGCTCAAAAGTAAGAATCAATTTTCGGTATGTATTTCAGTTTAAATATAAGTTTTTAAACCCTAATTATTGGAATCCTGACTTTTTGTCCATCTTGGCTTAGCAATGATATAATTAAATAACCCCATTTGCTCTAGAATCTTCCTTGTTTGAGGATTAACAGTACCATGGGTACCACAGCAATGGGACCTTACTAGCATTTAACATGTCAAGAGCAATTGAAAAACATTATTTGGCACTCATGTGCACACAGGAGACAGTAGCAACATTGGAGAGGACAGAAGTGAGCCAACTAGAGGTTAGTTATCAGCTAATATTAAGGGATGCTGAGACCTAGGAGTGTTAGATCACAGACCCTGCCTAGTGTGAGGAAGGCTGTAAGAAGGGGTTAAAGTTGTCTTGCTGCAAAATCGCTCTGCCACAAGAGAGAGGAGGACTATTTATTGTCAGTCTGGTACATAATTGCTGTTGTCATGTCTTTATCCTGGTAAAAATACCGCAGAGGATGTAGAATAAAAACAACAACAACAAAAATCCCCTAAGTGATTCCCGGGGCTCACATGGAGCACCGCCAGGAGCAAGGAGCACAGTTCATGCAAAATGCTTGGGGGTGATCGACACAAGGAAATCTCCTTGGGGCTCTTATTACCTCTCTACTCATTCTTCTTAATGGAGTCACTATTTTTTAAAAGCATAATTCTTTTGGCAAATGCTGTGAGCATCCCCGGGGAGGGTGTCACAGCCCAGCACACAGTGCGACCCTATGTGCTCTCATGGGAAAGTCACTGCCGTGATGTCTGGGTTGGATGTCTGGGATTTCCCTGTCACATGGAGCTTGCACATGTCAGGAAAGCTTTGCTGAAATATTAATATGTCTCTTGGAAATACCTTAACTGCAAATAATAATCAAGCATATAGCTTCCCTTGGTGGAAATGTGTAAGTCCACTCAGGTGCAGCCCCTTCTGTTGCTTGGAAAGGGATATTACTGGGTAAGTCACTGACTTAGTTTCCATTAAGCTTAATGAAATGCAGATAAAAACGACATTAGATGAAAAGAGAATACACTGTTTCAAATGTATAATTTTAGCTCTTTCCAATAAGATGCAATAAGGTTGCAACTGCACTGCATGCAAACCAGAGGCCATTAGGGAAGGAAAATATTTTATCACAATTTTTGTAAGAAATGAAGCTGATAGGACATTCTGGCCCATGACTTCTCCTAGGCAGGAGCTGGCAAGATGGGGAGTCAAACTGAAGGCTACAGCTTCTTCTAAGTTTCATGAGAGATTCCTACCCTTTCATGTTGAGTAGGAGCCTAAGGGCTGTGGGCTTTAGGTCTTTATTGTTTGAGTTTCAACAAAGATCTGCCTGTCAAGGTCTAAGGAGCACCAAGATGCACTGTATTGACGGTACCACATTTCAGATACTTTGAAGAGAGATGCATGGATCTTGTCCAGCTAAGAAGCCAATACAGCATCCAGGACAGAAAAGCTGGGTTCATTTGAGCCGTGGAGGAATCGTAGGGGTAGGGATTGTGAGATTTCCAAGCACACAACTGTGAGGACTGGTGGTAGACTCCATACTTTGCTAGGAAGAAGGGAGAGAGCCAAAATTGCCTTGTCATTATCACAAGGGAGGGACTGTGTCTTTTCTGTTTGGTTGCCTCCCTATAATACTCGCTGGTTTGTCCTGAAACTGCTTCCTTTCTTCAGTTAAGTGGAGCCAAATATATTGGTCATCACTGCTGCTCCTGCTACTCAGAGTTATATGTGTCTTTCTCCAAGTCTATGTCATATCTTCTGCATTAGAAGCAGAGGAACATTTCTCTACTGACAGCAATGGGGTTTATGATGTTTGTGGATTTTCTTAAATTCTTTTTTTTTATTATTTTTCATAGAGATAAAACTTCTGAGAAGATAAATGCCAGAATATAGCTCTTGTGAGTGAAAGTGACTTCAGTCACCACTATCTTAATAAATATGCATTGCAAAATCATTTCAGCTTCCCCTGATTCACATCAGGGAGTTTAACTTGCCATTACTGGGAAACTGACTTGTCAAAATCCCATCTGTAATTATAAACCTGCATAGAGAGATGGGAAAATGGCTGGAGAGGCAACGAAACCATTAGTAATTTGCTGCTCAAATCCGTGGTTCTAAAACGTGTCCCATTTTCAAAATAATTTAAAAGGCTGAAACCCACGTTAGGTAACAGCACAAACTGTCATTTCATAGTTGCTGATAAATCCGCACAGTGATATTCACTGACCACACCACTGAAGCCTAATTTTACACTCTCTCTTAGCACAGCCAGGAGCCGAGAGCCGAGGAGTCCAAAGTAAACATAATTACCTGAGCAATAGCTCTGAATTTTTTGAAGTCTAACTTACGCCTTTGCCAGACAGGCACTGTCAGAGAGGAGCCTGTGTGCTGGGCGAGCAGGTTATGAGCACACCATGAATCCCCGTGTCAGCCTTTCCTCTCAAAAGCCTTCCTGTGAGCAGAAACTTGCTGAAATTCACTTTGCCAGGGAAGGATTTCCTGGCTGCTTTGCATTACACCTGGTGAGATTTCCCAGGGAGTCTTGCAGTGAGAGAAACTCACTCTCCTGCAAATGAATTAAGATGAAAGGGAATGAGCAGGACGATAACGGAGGGGAAAGCTCAGGAGTGAGCGCAAGGGTGGGAGGAACAACAAGCTCAGATATCCTCTCTAAAACATATGACATGTTGCTGCAATCAGGCGCATGACAAAAAGAGTGAAGTTTGACCCAGAATACATGTGTGCAGGTTATCTGTCCCATTGCAAGCACTCAGCACTTTGTTTAGTTGCTAGTTCTGGTTCTACTATTGTTAATTCTGCCTGCTTTGGGTCTGAGGAGAGATGTGGGAGTCATTAAATTCATATCACTGCAGTGTGTCAATGGGTCTCCAGAAGCAAGGACCTCTGACAACCAGACTGCAATTATGTACACTCTCCCAACTCTGTTTTTCATCCTCTGAACTACAGTAACATCTCAGATATTGAGTTTACAATAGAAAATCAATAAGGAGCACTATCAGCTCAAGGGGATGGGAAGAGACAATTGCAGGCTCAGGCTCGCACTACCTTGACATGCTTGGTCTACCACTGTGCTCATAAAACCCACAAATCTGTGTCACCTTCCACATGGTGTTTTTAAATACTAGTTTCTAGACGTCTTTACAAATTTAGTGCAGGAGAAAAAGGTTTTGCAGACAGTTACACCCAGCTAAGTTTCCCTTTGCTTTCCAAACTCACAGAGAGCATTAAGACTCAGGAACACCCAGAGGACCCAGGAAACTTCTCTGAGACCCTCCCCTAACCAGTTACCCCATGATGCTTGGGATGCACTGAAACATTCAGTGCCAATCTAGCTTATAATTGTTCATAAATGGGTTTATTTTCATCTGAAAGGATGAAAACATGACTTAAAATAGCAGCTGTCCTCCCCTTTCCTTTTCGACGTATGCAATAGTGGAATAATTTCTTTCCTCCCGCAGTGAGAGCATTTTAGGAGAGCTCCTTGTTAGCATGTTTGCAGAACACCTTTGGCACACGGCTTCTTGCGGAAGGGGTAGTTTAGGAGGAGGAGTCTGGACCTATAGCCAGGACAGGGTCTCTCATCACTATCGCAAAGGACCCTCCAGAATATGGAAGGCAGTTAAGAGTACAGACTAGTTTCATGTCTCTGCTGAAAAATCCTCAGCTATATATGTCTTATTCCCGTGCAGTAATGACTCCACCTAAGGGCTAGCAGCCCTCCCTTGCTGTTAGTCACTGCTAGCTTGCACTGCTGGAAGTTGGGTGGTGGGAGTGAGGATCCCATCTCTGCCATGGGAATCAGCACAATAAAATTTCTGTTCTCTCTATAAGTGGTCATAAGGAGCAGAAGAAAATAGAGATATAGAAAGATGCTGATTTCCAATGACAGACAAGAAAAACATTAAACAAATAAAACACTTTAGAACTCCTGTGTGCTCAGCTCTTCAGACTTGGTTTTTAAGCTAGTCGTGAAGCATGCAGTTGAACTGTAAACTTCTTAAGGTGATCCTGAATGTTGCCTCAGGCTGTTCCTGTGAAGCCAGTGGGAACCACTGCCTTGCCCTTTGGTGGGTAATGTTTTACTCACAGTGATAAACCCTGACTGCAGGCGTGGATGGTTCCTCAGTGAAACATCCGTGACTCATCCCAGCTAGTGCCTTAAGCTAGTACCAAGCACCACAGCTAGCACCTTCTGAGAGCCCAATATGACCAGCAGATACTAGTTTCCAGCCACGTCCTCTGGAATCAACCTTCAGCAGGAACAAAGCTTAAACTTGTGCCTCTGTAGCAAGATACTTTTATGTGTTTGTCATGGAGTTCCAGTACATCATACACTGCTTACGTATACTCTGAGGACCCTTACCCAGCCAGAGTGAGCTGGCAGATGTGGCACAGTCCCTGCAGGAGACCTGTATTAGTAACTGGAACCTGAAGAAAGTCACATGGAGCATGTCCCATGGCAGAAGGTGCCTGTTCTTGGGCAGCTGAGTCAGCTCAGAGCTTCAACCTGGTGCCATGATCCCTAAGGAGAGACAAACATTGGAGTTCGTGGAGGGGTTGCTCTCAAAGCTCTCATAGCTTGCTGGACAGGTCCTTATGGGTATAGCAACTGTGGCCATGAGGCAATTCTTCCAGAGGTTCTTCTGTATCCAGCTGTCAGTGTTGGTTGGAAAAAGAGATCCTGAGCTGAATTCTCCTGCACGGCTATATCCCTGCTGGCAAGCAGCCAAGCTGGTAGTGCAGCATATCACTATGTTTATTTGAACGTCCTGCTTCTCAGTGCAAAAACCCTGACTGCTCCTGTAATGAGCCTTTCCACTACTTACACAATTATCTGTGAGTAATGAGTGGGGAAAAACATCCACAAGGGAAAAGAGACCAATGAGAACATCATCCACCTCAGCTGAATGGAACAGCTGCCTGCATACTGTGAGACAATGCTAGGATGGGCTTCCTCAAGAGCACAAGCAAAAGGACAGTGGGAATGAGCAGATGCTGCTTCCCAGGAGCACAGCTGAGGTCACTAGCCCTGCTCTGTGAATGATGCTGCATATTGTTTTGTCTGTCAGCCAGGCAGTTGTGGTCCTGCATTCTGGTCTCTCTATGAACAGATGGTTAGGTACCTCATATATGTATCTGCTTGGGCTGGTCGAAAGCCATCTCAGCCCAGCAGTGTACATGAATAACATGAGTTCATCACCTTCAGAGCATCAGCAGCAGCCTGGAGCTGCTTTGTCTGGCTTCCATGTCTGAAGTGTGAAAGGATTTTCACCTACCCCTGAGCAAGTACAGTGCCCAGGAGCACTGCCTGGAGCATCGTTCAACCTTGTGTTAAAAAAAAAATGCAAAAAGCCTCAGGCCCCAGGCAAATTTTGCCTGCACAGCCCATTTGGATGAAGACCTCTAGTACTATCAGAAGAATGCAAAGCTGTGGTCCACACAGCAGAAAATCACTGTTGTCTTTGAGATGCACCAGTTGATCTGGCTGAAGGGATACTGATTTTTCAGTCAGCAGCGTGGTAGGTTTGCAAAGCAATTGCCAGGGCAGAAATATTTTTGAGCAGCACAACAAAAGCAGGTGACAAGAAAGCAAGTAAAACACTGCAGCGAGTGTCTCGCAGAGTCCTGGCCAAGCCGAGAGGCCAGGGCCTCTCGTTCACTTGTTTATGGGTCTGCAATGTCATCTTTAGCTTAGAGAACATTCCTCCTTTGCAATCGTTTTTGCCCCTGAGCTTTCACGGAATGATTTCCCAGCTCCAGGCCATAATTTCAGCAGGAAGGCAGATTCACCTGCAGGTCCTGGGTGTGCAACTAGCCCTCCCCAGCAGTGCTCCATGACTCTGTCACAGCTCTCAGACGGAATATCCCCAGCAGGTTTCATGTTCTCATTACAAAATGTATGCTTGAAGTCACACAAAAGGTTATGATCATAATGACATTCAAAAATCCAAACTGAAATTTATAAGTTGGCAGAGATTTATCTCCAAGGCTGTCAGGACATATTACCCCCTGGAAGGGGTGACACTTCACACTGACCCAGCTGATCTGAAATATACTAAAAGGGGTGGGCTTGCCCCAAGGAAATTGTGTGTTTTGGAGTCTGGTACTTCCTGCTTCAATGTCTTTCCCTGAAGTACGGCCTTTTGCACGTCACTCTATCTAACAGGGACAGAAACTTATATCCTTGTCCTGTGGTGCTCCCAGAGCGGTGGAGTGCCCAGTGAGGAAGTTATTTCACTGATGGCATCCATCCATCTACCTCCAGTCACTGCGATTCATGGGTAGGTAGAACGAGTCCCCTGGAACAGAATATTTTTGCAAAACTATTCTGCCACTTTGCCCATCTTTTGTTTATCTTCGTCACTATGTTCAGGAAACACAAATCTGGTGCTTTCAAACAAAGCTGTGACTTGTCAGCTGCTGGAAGTACTATATACAGGCCTTGTCCATGATGGAAAGAGGCACTGCAAGAAACTGTGTAGACCTTAATTTTACCCAGGACTTCAGCAGTATCATGGGAACCATGGGTTAATTTGTTGTAGTTTGGGAAATGTGGACACTGCTTTAAGAAAAAAATGTGTCATCATTCATGTCAGGCTCTCCTGCCATAAAATCACAGAATGGTTGAGGTTGGAAGGGACCTCTAGAGATCATCTAGTCCAACCTCTCTGCTCAGTCAGGGACACCCAGAGCACGGGGCACAGGGTGGCATCCAGGTGGGTTTTGAAGATCTCCAGAGAGGGAGACTCCACAGCCTCCCTGGGCAGCCTGTTCCAGGGCTCTGTTACCCTCACAGTAAAGAAGTTCTTCCGCATATAGAGATGGAACTTCCTGCATTGCAACTTACACCCACTGCCCCTTGTCTCATCACTGGCCACCACTGAGAAGAATTTGACCCCTTCCTCCCTACATTCCCCCTTCATGAACTTATACATATTAATCAGATCCCCGCTCAGCCTTCTCTTCTCCAGAGTAAACAGGCCCAGCTCACTCAGTCTCTCCTTGTACAAGAGATGTTCCAGTCCCTTAATCATCTTCATTGCCCTCTGCTGGACCCTCTCTAGAAGCTCCACATCCCTCCTGTCCTGGGGAGCCCAGAACTGCACATAGTGCTCCAGATGCGGATCACCTCCCTCGACCTGCTGTCAACACTTCTCCTGATGCAGGCCAGGATCCCATTGGCCTTCTTGACCACGAGGGCACCCTGCTGGCTCATGGTTAACTTGCCACCCTGGACTCCCTGATCCTTCTGCTCAGAGCTACTTTACAACAACCCCTTATAGGGGTGGTTAACCCTAACAGGTCAACCCCTATTCTGTACCAGTGCCTGGGGTTATTTCTCCCCAGGTGCAGGACCCTGCACTGGTCCTTGTTGAACCTCATGAGGTTCCTGCCTGCCCAGCTCTCCAACCTGTCTGGGTCCCTCTGAATGGCAGCACAGCCCTTTGGAGTGTCATCCGCTCCACCCAGCTTGGTAACATCTCTAAACTTGCTCAGGGTTCACTCTGTGCCCTTGTCCAAGTCATTGATGAACAGGTTGAAGAGCACTGGGCCCAGTGCTGACCCTTGTGGGACACCACTGGCAGACACCTCCATAGAAAAAAGTAGGTCTCATTAAAACCTGCTCAAAGGGTGAGACTCAATGGCCATGGTCTCTAGCATACCTGTTTCATGCTGCCCAGCTAGAAACATAACACCTTCTAAAAGGTCATGGCGATATCTGTCTTCTATCCAGCAAAAATGTTTGCACAGTATCTATAATGTATTAACTAAATTAAGCAAGCGATTCTTAGATATGCTTAATATGTACTACTTAGGCGTTCAGTAAAGGCAATGGCAAAATTCCAGTCTGTTACATAATAAGAGAAGAGCTGGGTCCATGATGAGCTCTTATTTTCCCACCCTTCTCTAAAGATATTAAATTACTTTAAATCAGGAAATGACTACATACAGCTTATGAAGCCCACAAAATTTCTTGTCCTTGAAAGTCAAAATTCTCTTTTCGATAATTTGGTCCTGGCTTTTGGAGTCGTCAAGTATCTGCAAGCCCATGGAAAACCTCATTTGTTCAGTACTCCATTAATGCACTCTTTTTTCTCCCTTTCCGTAAATGGAAAAAAAAATCAAGAGAGTTAGTAGCAATATAATTTTTCAGCACAAAAGGTGGATTAGAGCTCAGAAAGAAAACAGAAAGAAGAGGGAGCAAAAGGTTATTTAAAATTGTGTCATGTCATTTTTCTCCCACCATCAAATTTGATGGGAAACAAAGCCCACTGTAATCTGAAGTGATTGTTATGATGGAAACATTTATAAGACACAATGAAAATAAATGGTTCTTTTTTTTTTCTTTTCTCAAGTAAAGTAGAAGGAAAATTCAGTTAGAAGTAGTTCCTTAGAGGCTTTGACAATAAACCTACTATTAAGGACCTACTGGGCCAAACACGGAGGGCTCCTAGGAAGGAAAACTGATTTTGCAGCCCAGGACCAGAGAGGACTCCTTATAGAATGTTGCCCTTAAAATTGCTTACCAAGGTCCTGATAGAGCTGTTTATGTCTCTGGAAGAGCCAAGAAAGCTAAGATTAATGAGCTATCTGCAATCCCTGCAGCCCCAACCAAGCCATACAGTTCAGAACCTGGTACTGGGCACTTCACGGAGAGAAGTTTTTTTTTTTTCTTGTTGGCATTTTGAGTATGAGGTAACCCTCATATTCATTCTGGGAGATCTGATCTCCCAAGCTGGCTGATTCTTCTGGGAGACACCCTCAGGGAAATGGGGCTCGACCCTCATTCCTCCAGACTGCTGTTTGGACTGAAGGGCCAAACCCTAGTGCAATTCCCATTTGATCCAAAAGCGCAGGCTCTTCCTTTTGACCTAAAACAGCGCAGCTGACAGAAGTATCGGCTGTTTCCCTGGCACTGGAGTCCTTCCATTCAATTAAAAATGGCCATGATCAGTCTCCTTGAAGCTGAGCTCTTTGTTTCAACAAGAAGCGATGTATCTGGTTGGATGAAAGAAATGTATGGATGAAAGCAATGCTTCATTGCTTAACATTATTGCCAGACCTTAATTTTGGCTGCCTATATAGTGTGGTGCCATAAATAAGTCCAGGAATGCAGGGTGCGCAGTGTCACTGTACTCGATGACCTCTGTAGGCATCCTGCTCCTCTGAGTATGGCAGGCTCTGCCTTGCTTTTCTCTTTTGCCTGGCATCTTAAACCAGCTATTTCCAGCTTTTTCTGCTTACCAAAAGAAGACTTTTATTCCAGAATCTCTAACATGTTCTTAGGACAAGTACAGATGCAAACCCATCTAGCAAAGCCAAAGGAGACTGAAGATCTGACAATGAGGACTTGAAAGAGAATCTTGTGCGATTTCCAAAAACAAGGAGTTGAACGGTTTTGAAATCTGTTCACAGACAACGGGGGGAGGACAAGGAAGGAAAACACAAGCAACCTGTCTTGCCTCTGTTTCTGGAGCTGTCACCACTTGTGAGTGGCACCAGCATCATGGTTCAAGCTGGGCTGAGTAAACCAGAGGACATTCATTGGCAATAATCTTCTCTCAATTTCCCAAAACACTGGCTATCACCGCAATTACTTAATTAATTGTTAACATCTACGTAATTAAGCAGTAACACAAATGATTCCCTCTTGGTGCTGATGAAAATAATGAATAACAATCATGGTAGCTTTGTTTCACATCATTAATCTATTTAAAATATACATTGATTTTATTTTGATTAGGACTAAACCTAGTTTTCATTCTACAAAAAAACTCTCTGATTTGAGCAAATTGCTGTTGGCATTTACATTATGATAATCAGCTCAGAAGCTGCCTGATCAGCTCCTTTCTTACTCTGTGTCATTTGTTTACTTAGTCCACTATAATTAAGATGTTGTACTTTGGAATATTTAATTATGGCCTCCTTTTTCCTTTGCTTTATGATTCACATTTTCCTCATCACCATCATTATCCATGCCGGTACCTCTGCCGCCACCAAGCAGGTTCATTCCTGAATGCTCATTTCACACTTGTGCAGCTGGCAGTGCTTCAGACAATCCAGCGGGCCGCCTTCCCCAAGGAAAACTCACATGTCAGTTTGGATTGTAAAGATATTACCTCTTGAATTGTAAAGATATTTTTACCTCCTCCAAAAAAGTAAAAATCACATGTTAATTTGGCACAGATTCCCAGTGAATCCCTAACCTTTTTGGAAAGAAATAGTTAGTGTCTTCTAACAGAGTGTCTTCTGTCCCTGTGCCAGTCTCCCTGGTCGCCCCAAGCTCAATCCACTCCATGTTGCAGAGGGGACATCCCTGGTGGTCCTAGGCAGGAGCTTGACCTTGTTGAGCGTGGCAGAGATAGGTACCTGAATTCACATCATGGTTCTGCCACCAAAACTGTACCCAAAATCACCATGTTGAAGTATTTCATTAGAACTGGCTGAACATTTTTAGGACAGAGTGCATATCTGGAATCCCTGAGATATTTTTTCCTCTCAGTGTGGAACTCTTCGTTTGAATTATTCAGAACATTCAGTTCTGGCATTTTCTAAATGACATTTCTTTTTGTTTGAGACTACTTCGTTTCATTCAATGTTTATTCTGATTTTTCTTAGAGGTGAAACACATCAAGTTCAGCAATTCTGGTTTCAGATTTTCCATTTCAAACGATCACAAAAGATCTGTTTTTCTTTTGAAATGGAAGACAGCTTACTTGCAAAATTTCAGAGCAGCCCAGGATTCAAATAAGTTGGTCCTAAAAATTTAAGCAAAATTTTTATGATACTCCTGTGGCAAAATTTTTTAATCATTCTTTATCAAGATAATATTCCTGTCATCATAAGCCAATCTATCAAAAAGGATTTTATTTCTGATTCAATAAATATTTTATGTTCCTATCCTTAGATTTTAGGATGGGAGCACTGCGAGTCTCAGCCTGGTGGGATGTGCTGAAGAAGGTTTTACCTCCTCCTGGCTTTATTTCAAGAATTAAAAAAAGCATTTCTCATCTTAAATTCTGATTCACTCCCCATCCTGATGTCCATGAATACAACGGGAAGAATGTAATGGCTGTGGAAAAACAGACCTGAGGTCATGAAGTGAAGTTCAGTGCCACACAAGAGAAAAAGACAGTTTCAAAGAAACCTCCAAAAGACACTTGGCAAGGACTGTCCTCACTCCTCAGGCATTCAAAACTGACCTAGCGCATGTACCTGGATGCAGACTGGAGAGGTCATCTGCAGCTTGGAACAAGAGGACTGCAGTCTTTGCCATTTCTCCTAAATTTTAAGAGCGTGGTCACATATAAGTGGACAATATCTGTTATCTAAGCATAGATAATGTAAGCTGCTTATTTATGTGAATGGGACAGGAAAAAAAGGGTGTTTTTATACAACAGCATTTTTTTTCATCGTGTAGTCTCACTAGTAGATCTGAGAGAGCTTTACAATCAAACTGGTGTCATATTCTCTTTATTCGGGAGTGGAAACTGAGGCACAGCACAACACAGTCACCTGCTCAGCACTGGGACTGATATCCTGCCTCTCTTCCAAAGCACCATACAGTGAGCAGCATGGAGAGAGAGGAAGATTTTCACCCACTTAAATGTGCCTACCACATCACTAGGAAGCATCAGAGAGACACTGTGATCAAAGCGAGCATCAGAGAGACGAGCTGGTCATTCGAGCAGAAAGCCAACTTCTATAATTTGAATCATTCATGGCCTGGGGCATACAAAAGCAAGCTTAATGCATAGCGAGGGGCATCACAGAGAAAAAGAGGCTTTGAAAAATGCAAAGCCAAACTGCAAACATTCAAGGAAATCTGAACCCTTCACTTCAAAGCATTTAATGTCGGTGTTAAAGGGCTCTTTCTAGAAGGGTTTCCATTCTGTTCCCTGTTGTGCACAATCTTTGTTTAACTCAAATTCCCCCTCAGACACCATTTTTTGATTTCATGCTTGAGCTCTGCTGCAGGTTCTGGGAGAAGACGTGTTGTGTCTGTGAATAGATGATACCATGAGGTACTGCTGGAGTTGTAAGGGAGATATAAACACTCCAGCCCTGTCAACACATCTGGAGGCTGGTGCTCTTTGCACCAGCATGGTGCTCTTTAGAAATATGCAGCACTTCTTCCTGGAAAGTGATGTTTCCTCTTGAATTTAGAGGATGGTCTATCATGACAACAGCATGGAGTGGGAAATAGGCATGAATTTTTTATTTGATTACCCTCTTGCACATTATACCAGCATGAACCTCTTCTGAATTCAACTTGCCATGTACATGAGAGCAGTAGGTACCTAGTGTCCCTCACAAGGCATGGAGGGCTTTGGTTCACTGTCTCTCTGAGGGTTTTAGATGGGAGGCTGTATACACTGCCAACATGTCTGTGAAGTCAGGAACTCAACTGCCTCAATACGAGCTGTGAGCTAGATAAGAGCAGTCCAGCAGCAAAGTCATCTAGAAGCTAAACAGAGTCTGGGTAGAGTAAGCTAAGGTGTGCTTGCATCTATCTGCATGGACATGAAATGAAAGGGGGAAAGAGGAAGAGAAGAAAATAGGAGTTCATATTTCAGTCACATCTTCTAATTTCTCACTGCTTTCAGCACAATAATTTCATCAAAATTTCTGATCATCTCCAGCTTTGCTTTGAAGTCTAGTTTAAGAGCTCTGAAGAATCCAAAGCACTCTAGCTTTATTGGTAAGCTCAGGAAACTATGTATAATGACTAGCATTTAAAACAGCCCCTAGTGTATGCATTTTCGATCTGGAGCAGAGCACTGGAACTACAGTCCATTCGAGGTCTGGGCTCCCTGCAAGAGCCATAGACAGAGACACCTTGAAGTCAGTCAGCATAGACGCTCTGTGATTGTGGGGTCTAATTCTGGTTCCTATTTCTTAAGCTCGAACTAAACTGTTGATTCTGAACACTCTAAGTTTATAGCTCTGAAATCTGGATTGGTGTTCTACTTTTAGCAGGTCTCTGGATTGTCTTTGAAAATTTTAGCTGAAATAGCAGACCAATATGGCTCAGAACCACAAGTTCACGTTTCAAGCACTTGGATAAAAAGTACTTTGCATTCTCACGGGCTTTTTATTATTAGCTGCAAAGAGGAAAAGCCTGCAATGCCCTGGCCTGCTAGTGCTCTTATGGCAGCCCTCTGCTCTGGAGACAAAACCAAGAGTACTGACATTCCATCCCAGTTTCTCTGCAGATAGGAATTAAATCAGGTCTCTGTACAGAGGACAGGCACATTCCCGGCCTGCTGAAAGGCTGCAGAGCAGGATGGCTTTAAGTCCTTTGATTGTCAGTATTTATCAAGCATTAAAGTGACCGACAAGCAGATTTTGCTGATTTAATGAATAATTCCAGCTTGTTTGGGCCATCTAATTCAAACTATTAGAACTGAATCAGAACTGACTGCTGACTGTCCCTGCTTATCTTTGTCAATATGTTTAGATACAGGTCAATGCAGGTAATCAGTATTCAGGGGATTCTTAAACATAGCAAGGGTTTCTATTTATATATAAAGAGGATCTTGCCCTCCTCATTGCTATTTGGTATGTTTTTTTCCTTAAAAAATTATCTTTCTTTTCTTTTTCATTATGGGAATGATTTATACCATCCCTTAATTGTACCTCTAATGACATACATAAGAGCTGTGTCTTGTTAAACCTATCTTCTCACTGAAATAGTTTATAAGGGAAGGGAATGAGCTCTGTGAATATTAACTGGGCTTAAGACAAACCTGTGAAAGATCCTGATTAATGTGGTTATGGATTGATCAGGAGAAAAGGATAAAGGGCTTCAAGAGCATCCAAAGAATGCTCTTTTACACCAGAAATGCTGCCTTGTCCATAATTTCCTGCACACACAAACATTAAAGTACAAGCTAAAAAAATTATAGGCAGAGACATGCTGTTCAATTTACTGAATAAAAGATATTTAGAGCTCATCAATCTTTGACAATGCAGAAGGGAAAATGATTGTCTGAAAAATGAAAGACCTGTGACAATTTTGCACACAGGTCTCAAACTGGCAGCACAAGCATCAAAGGCAGTGGCTAGGGCAGCAGTTTCAGAAAGTCTGGACAGAGTTTAGGAGATCCCCAGATATCATAAATATTAATCATGTGGTTAGATTCAGTGAACTTCACTGTATGTTATTTATGGCACCTGCTGATGAAATCTTACAGACGTTGGCCATTGGTTTGGGAGGTTCAGTTAGGATGTGAAAGGTAGTAGATAACTTGAAACACAGTACATGTCTTTGAATACCTGTTTTTCAAATGCTAAATAAGAAAAAAAAAAAAACAGGGAGCTGAAATCTTCTCTTACACACCTATATAGCATCACCTTTCAGAAAACTTTTTGGATTTGAATAACCAAACAGGCTTGCTGTGAGTTCACAGAAGAGAACAAAGAGATGAGAAACAGCCTATATGGATTTGTCAAAAGCAAATCATGTCAAACCAATCTAATTCCCAGCTACAACAGAGAAAAAAAAAGACACTTTATAGACAGAGAAGAAACTGTCAGGGTCATAGATCTTGGTTTTGTAAAGTCTCTTGATGCTGTTTCCTATGACACATTCATAGCCAGAAAAATGAGCCAGAAAAATATCATCTAGGTGAAAATACTATTGGGTAATTGAGAAAGTAGTTAGAAAATTGTAGATTAAGCATTCATTGATAGATTACTGCCAAAACAGATAACATTGCTAGATGGACTATAAGAATTTGGACTTCAGCATTTTCATTAATGGACCTGATGACATAGAGAATACATTTTTCAGCCTGGCCAACACTGTCATTTGAAAAGGACTAGCAGCATTTTGGATGGCTAGATTTACCAGTGGACTTTACAAATTGATGTCTGAGTCACCAAGTCCAAGAAAAGTGATGCTAATCAATAGAGATTTAGACATCTGGGCAGGAAAAATCAGCTATCCAACTTCAAAATGGAGAACAACTTGTTGAGGAGCAGATCTGAGTGGAGGTCTCTGAGGTTATCACGGACCTGAAGCTCAGCAGGCATCAGCAGTATCAGATTACTGGGAGAAGGCAAGACCCATTCCACAGTATGGTCTATGTGCCGTTTCAAACTATCCTATGGCTAGTCAAGCAACTATCCTATCCTAATCTTCTGCACTGTAAACACATGAGGTTAATCCTCAGCCATTCATTTTGTTCCTGTATAAGGCACAGAATTTCTTATTATTTTTTATCCTCATCTTAGCAGTGGTAAATTTGGAGTTACACATATTGGGCTTTCTAACACTTGCCTTTTGGTTTGCTCATTTATTCTGCTGCCATGGTAAAATTTGCACCGAGTTCCTCCCTACAGCCTAAAGCTACATGCCCTAGCCTCAAAGATTAGCAACCACTGCTCTGTTCTGACATTTGTACAGTGCTAAATGCCTGGGTTAAATTGGTGCTGTCCTAGCAGAATTCCCAGACACAGTCCAACAAACGAATGTGTCTTCCAATCCCTGCAAAAAATGAGGAGTGGCAGAGGACTGGCAACCTAGTTCTTCTGCCACAAGGAGTGGCACAAAATCAACTTTGAAAAGGAAACTAGATGGTTGGAGATGGGGGGGAAGTCTGGAATTCTCATGGGTCTGTAGATCGAACCATCCAATTATGTCGTTACTTTCTCTTTGCTACGCACTTCTCTTTCCAAGCACATTGCTCCTGAGAGAGGACGTGCGGAATTGATCTGGGGGACCAAATTTAAAAGCTCATCAACTAAAACCTTACCTCGTTTGTTGTTATTTAAACAAGAAAAATCAGGCATTAGAGGCCAGGTGAACCTCTCCTGGCCTCTCTGGCCTCCCCATGTGAATGCAGGAAGACCACAAATATCTGAGCACGCGGAACCCTCCCCATCCCTCCCACTTAGGCTCTCATCGAGTAAATCTGATCGAAGCTGAGCAGGAGCGAGGCAGATGGCAGCTTTGACGTTAGGTGAAGATGCCTTAATCTCCGTCTGTGCTGATATTTTCACGAGCTTCCCTGCAAACTCCAGCCCCTTGATAGTCACTGGTGAAGAGCTGTGGCAAGCGCCATGCGGGAGGTTTTGCAGGTGGCCTTTGTGGAGAAGCCTGCTGTTTATCCTGCAGTTCTGCTGTTGGGTTATCCACCTAATTAGCACCCTGCACACCAAGTTTTTTTCTGGGTTCAGGGCTTTCGGATAGGGTCGCTCCAGTTCTGTTCCCCTGGCGCTGAACGCACTGTGCACTGCTCTGCCTAGGGAAGATTCAGAGCAACTTTGGGAGAAAACAGCCACAAGGGCAGTGTGAAGTGGGAAAGCAATCTAATTAAAGAGAGGTGAACCACGGTGACTGTAACTCCAAGTGCTGCAGGAAGCCAGAAGCCTGGAGTATCCTGCAATTCTGTTAAAGTAGGGTCTTTCTTGTTCAGCATCCTATACGTTGTTCAAGGCTTTAGTAGCATCTGCTAGGGCATTTCTGAAGATTTTATCCCTCACTGAAGTCTTCCCATTAATACCATCAGCAACACCATTTTTTTTTACAATGAACAAATTATTAAAGCTTTGATCCTTGGGACATTAGGAGAAGGGGAACAGAGATCCCCTTAAGTAGAGATGTAGAGCTCACGCATCAGGCAAACTTGGGAAGCTCATCTCAGCAAGGGTCTCCCAGGGTCTGTCCCAAAACCCAAGGCAGGCTGGGCCCAGAGTCTGACTGTGAAACTGGGGCTGCACATCTGAAGTAGATTTGCTAAAAAACTCTCACCCATGTCCCAAAGGAACAGCAGGTATGGTCGTAGACTTGCATCAGGGTATGGATAGGGTATGGATATGGTACTGCAGCCTCGGCAGCTGGGAATGCAAAGCCTGTGATTCTGAGAAATACCAAGTTCTCTCATCTTCTGCTGACTTCATTAGGGATCCAGCATGCTCAGCACTTGGCATAAGGTTGCTTAACTTTTTCAAGTGATATTTACTGCAGTCCCAGCTTCACTGTTTCCTCTACACATCCACCTTAAGCAGGGGCAATTACCTTGCTATTCCCCTCCTGTGGGAATTTCACTAAGAAACCATCAGAACCAGTCACTGTATGTCACACAGTATGGTTATTAATGAAGGACCTATGTCCAAGTAGTTAGGAGATTATGGATAATAACGTGCAAGCGAAGGACAGCTCATTCAGGGAGTTTCAAATGGCCTCTTTGAGACTTCTGGCTGTCTGTAAAATATCATGATGTGTGCAGCAGACTTAGGATGCTTTCCATGTATGACTGACACCCAGATGAGCTACGACATGGGGACCCTTCTGGGGCAAGCATGGCAATTTACTGTGCAATTGGCCTGCTCAGTATTCTCCAGTTAGGGGTTCTGACTTTAAGGCAGTGCTTGAACTACTTGTTTTTCAACTTCACAGAACATCCTAGAAATGCTACTTGTGCCATCTTGTGTCTTCCCTGCTATAAATCAGTTTAAGTGCTTTGTTCTCTCTACAGTTTCTTTCTGTGTATCATCTGCCTTACTCAGCCATACACACAACACCAAATACGCTGCATTTCTGTGGAGGCAGACCATTTTTAGCCTTGCAGGGAGGCAAAGTTAGCTTGAAAAATGTATTAGAAGTTCTGGCCTGCTGGGATTTGTTTAAATAAGTCAAGAAAAGATGAATTTTTGATAAAGACATCTCACATGTTTTGCTAATTACAGTCAGCATACATAACTCTTAACCACATAGATACTGATTACCCTAAGAATAAGTATCTTAGCCTAGGAGGTTGAAGATATTAAAAAGCTCACAGTGAAGTTCTACCTCTATAAAAACTAAAAATTTCATTCTGCTGCAAAAAGGAAGCTGGTAACATTTGACCTGGATTCTGGAAGCAACTGCTTGCTCAGGAAGCCTGGGACTGCCTTCTTTAGTCAAAATCCTTAAGCAGGGTTCAATTTAGAAAGCCCAAAGGGAATAGGGAACATTTGCCTAGAAATAAACCAGGGAGACATTCATGGGCTAGCTCAAACGTTACCCACAGCTGAATGTTTTCTAGCAACTCCTTCCAGGGTATTTGTAGTTAACTGCATTGATCACAGCATCAGTAAGCATATCCTGTTTTCCTGTCCTTAAATAAGAATATGTCAAGAAGCCAAGATGACACATGCCCGTGCTATAGGGCAGCAGGAAGTTTCTCCTGATACGTCTTTGCTGTGAGGAGCCTGGCTGGCACTCTCCACAATATCAGATTCTCTTGGCTCCCCATTTGATGAGTGACAATTCATAATCCAAGGAACAATGTACAGTGGCTAAAAATAGCGGTTCCCTGTGTGAGTTCTCAGGTGCCAATCCACTTGTGATAAGCATCAGAGGATTTGTGAATGCTTTGACAGATACCTGAGGGCTGGCTGAACACTTGCAATAATGGCTAAGCTGATCACAAGAAATCAAATTGAGTGCTTTCCTCGAGAAGATTCCACAGAGCTGTTTTTTAGTATTAACTGAGTTACTTTTTTTTTTTTTTTTTTCCATTTATATAAATAGGGTTGCTCTCAGGTGTCCTAGGCATTAAACATACATCATCATGGTTGATCAGCAGTCACAAGGGGAGTGTTAACTTCCTATTGCTCATGTAAAATCTTCTTTAGAAATAACATGGCAAACAGAAAAAACGAATGAAAGAATAAAAAGTATAATTAATGTATAAGCAAATGCAAACCAGAAGACCCATCAGAGCATGGAAAGCACCTGAGAAGAAGGGGTCGAAAGTACTGTATTCTAATTTTCAGCTGTACTATTATTAATTAATGAGTTTTTCTTTCTATTAATTTTAGCATTTAGATAGCATTAGTATCGCTATAATTAGACTAATAATAATTTGTTGTATTTTGGTTACATTGTTCAAACTCTACATTAGACCAACAATAAGTACTTGGCTTCACATTTAAGATATGTTCCTCTCTCGGCCATAACAAGATTTGGAGTGCAATACCTTCCCTTCCCAAAGAAGTGGAGCAATCCTTTCCTACAGCACGTGTAGCTTTCTGGTTTCACTCAGGTCCCTGACAAGAGCAGGCCCTTAGTCCTTGTCTTTCTTTTTTTTTGTTTTGGCACTTTCCCAGTTATCTTACTTGAAATAAATAAGGTAAGATCAAAACAAATGAAGACACATCAATAAGACATGGATGTTTATACCTCAGGCTTAGTGGCCTGAATTTAGCAGAGGTTTGTAACAAGCTGCTGACTTCCTCTCCAGTCCTCTGATTCCTGATTTTATTTTTTAAGAAATCTCTCGCACCCCTAGCTCACGGGCATCTCTTTGAACTCCAGCCATTGCTTTGTAAATGAGACTCCAGAATGGAAAAGAAAGCTTGAAAACAATGACCTGAGGCACCCCAAAGCTTCAGTAAGCAGAGAAGGAAGAGTGAGGACTAAGACAAGGGCTTATCCATGCTCCTTTTTTAACTCTCACAGGTTTTCCAGCAGGTGTTATTGTCTGAGAAACTCACATTTGCCAAGTGATCCCATGAGGAACTGACCCTTCTTTGTCCAAGAAGAGCTGAGAGGGGCTAACAGCAAGAGCCTGCATCTCTCATTGCTCCTGCTCTACCCAGCAAATCTGCTCTGGGAGAAAATCACCTTCCTTCACCGCCCAGAAAGCTGCAAGAGGCCACTCCATACCTGCAGCCACCTCCAAATAAATGGTGTGTGGGAAATATTAAATGGGAATATATGTAATGAATTACCAGTTTGGAAACTCTTTGACAGGAGAAAATCTTGTAATCTCTTATTTGAAGTCAACATGCAGAAGGTTGGTAAGTTTTGGCACACTAGTGGCCAAGCTTTGAGGAATCCTGCCTTGTGCTATGATGAAGAGAAGTGTGGTCTTGCACCTGGATGCCAGATGGGATTGCTCCAAGGGTAATTCTGGGCATCACGGCACAGTTGTTCTTAGATTCTCTCTTCAGCTATTCAGCACAATGGTAAGTGAAGCCCTGCCTCTGCCCAGGGCAACCACAAGATAAAGCAGTAGTGGATGAGTCCATTTAGGGCAGCATGAGCACATGGCCACATATTCACAGAAAGGCTAGGGAAGAGGCCCAGCTCCATGATTTCCTGGCAGGGACCTAGTGCTGATGGATAGGTTATGTGGGGATGGTTCCTTGCTGACAGAACCACATCTGCCTGCCTTTCAATGACTGACTGTTGGTTTATGTTTTCTAAAGTGGTGGCATGGCAACACAGCAGCAGACATCCATTTATTGTGGGTTTTTTTTTTTACTGTGCAGCTTATGGTCACAGTAGTTTGCAGGAAGCAGCAGACTAGGAAAAAAAGAGGTCCCAGGGAGACAAAGATGAGTGTCTACTGTGCATCCAGCAAAACAGGATCTGAACCATTTTAGGAAGGGACAGATTGATAATACATTTTTAGCTAGTACAAAGTGAAGATAAAATATATCATTGGCTATCTGACAGCAAGAGGGCTCCACTCCCAGCTCTTTGGTTTGTATTTCATCCACCTACCCACAGTCCAGGGCTGGGGCATGTTGCTGACCTCTCTTTATATGAGGAGAGTGATATATTAGACCTATTGGTTATATGACATATATGGACGACCATATCAGACCCAATCAAAGCTCCAGCTAGCTCAGGACTTAGTCTCAGACAGGGGTCAGCACTGGATGCTGATGGAAAAAATGAGAACAAGAATACAAGCAGGACAACATGTTCTCCAGTATATCTCCCAGTTTCTAGCCCCTTGCACCTCTTCTTCAGGCAGGAAAACTTAATTTTCAACAACAGTACTTTGATATCTGCTTCAAGAGTTCCCAGACTGCTCGTAATATGGTATCATTCCAGTGTGGAAAATGAAGTCTCCTTTTCTCAAGCTGCACAGTGACCCCAGGAGGCTGTTCTAAGGTATTTTCTGTCCAGTGATGATATTGTCCAGGTATTAAGTTTATGCAAGCACTAAAAGAAATTATTTCTTCTTTGTTAACTTTATTGCAATGCATTTATGCTGAAGGCGTGCTGTATGAAACTGTTGCAAACATTGCAAGCAAGAGGCAAATCTAAGCATTAAGCCTGGCCCCTGCAAAGGATAATTGAAATCAGCACATTTATTTTCATGCCCTGTCGTTGACACAGTGATATTGATGAGTATCTCGCTTGCAAGTTGAAGCATGCTGGCAATAGAAATGGCTCACAGACGTTCCCCCGCCTCAGGTACTTGCCGTTGAGGTTGTCGGACAAGGTCAAAGAGCCTTGTTTTCCAAAAATTTTTTACACTTCATTCATAAGCCTCAATACTTCCTTAATAGGACTTTCCTTACTAGATTCGTGCTCTTAATCAGTCACAAGGGAATTATCAGTGAGCTGCTCCTGCTCCTCAGTACTCACACTTCCACCCCTTTTCCTCCAGCTTCTTGTGGTTCTGAGATCTCATTGATCTTTCAAGATGTCTCTGTATTTCCAGCATTTCTAGTTTGCTTGCCATCCAGACTTCAGATTTGATACTGGGAGCTACACTGTTCTTTGTTCCCTCATCAGAGGTTTCTGAGAAGTAGCAACCTGTGTTTAAAGACTGAGGTTCATTCTGCTAATTCTCTCACCTAGCAAATTCCTCCCTCTTCTGAATATCCCGTAGTGGATATTTACCATCTTTTAGCTCTCCTAATGTCTTTGTGTTACTGCAAAAGGGGTAGTGGACAGCACAGGGCTACACCAGGAGTACAAATGAGCTTGTTCTTTCAGAGTAGGACAGTTTATTCCAGGAATAGGAACAGTAGGAATAGTAGGACAATTTATTCTATAACAGATGTTTTGAGCAATTTCTTGGAAGGAACATAGAAAGTAAGAATATATGTGCATGCTGAGATAGACTTCCACTGCCAGACACTTTGGCTACCATGTAGGACATTTAGAGAAGAAGAAGGTCTATTTTATCAATCTTCTCAAGGAAACCAAATCAGATATATTTACTCCAGCTTGAGCAGAAAGATGCCTTAACTGATAAAGAGCTTCAATAATTGCTCCTTAAAAGTTTTGAGAGGGCAATGTGCATTTTGCTTACATCAGTTATTGTCAGAAATCTTTCTCATGTTGTATCAGTGCTTCTCCATTAATTATAAATCTAATGCTTTCAGGAATTGTAGGTAGGTGCTTTGCAAATAAGCTGTATGGTTTTTGTCCATCATTTTAAGCACCATGATAACAGTGAAGGTATCACATGATTAAACAAATTAAGAACCTAGAATTACTTTCAACATGGCATTGTGTTATATGGGTTGAAAACTGTCTAGGTGATGAATCTCCACATAAGTGCAAGCTGAGTATCTACATTCTGAGGGATGTTGTAATGAGATCCCACAAGGACTGGCACATGGACTTTATAATATTTCATATTTGTACAACAATCCAGAAGAGAATATAAAATAATCATAAAACTTTAGGTGATGGAAAGACTTGGGGAGATAATTGAGAAGTCACATTGTTAGAAAGCAACGTGTCTTAGCTGGGAAACCAGTCATAAACAAACAATATTCATTTTAATAGGGATGGATGGGTGAAAAGTCATTCCAGCTGGAATAAAGACTGGAGACATAACAGATATATGACTCCGGCGGGAAGCAACAAGACACGATGTTAGGACACAATGGTTATAAGCACTTGGAATGACCATCTGGAGCAATGCTCCAGTACAGTGTCCAGTACCATCCACGACTCAAGAAGGAGGCTCATGAATCAGCAGAGCCATTTAAAGCTGGGTCACAGGAGAAATTAAAAAATGAGATAAAGTCAGAGTGAAGAATGACTTCAGAAATTCAGTCACATAAGCATAGCCAAGAAAATACCAAGGATGGAGATGAAATAACCAAATAAGATACAGAAATTTTAGTAGAGGGCATTCCACAAAAGTACCATAAGATGTAATAATAAAAATATAAGTTAAATGCACTTAAACTACAAATAAGGTACATGTTTTTTGAAAGGACAATTTAATTCAAGCAATGAAGGAAGGAAAGATTCTCTGTCATGCCAAATTGAAAAATAATAGGTGTATGCCTCTCCTATAGTTATGGCCTAGTTCAAACAGGGACACAGAAAATCTTGAGTGGCAGAAATCCTTTCACACCTTTACTTTTCACCAGAACAGGACTGTGATGAACTGAGATTTTGCACTGACTCACAGCTGACTCACCTGCCCACACACAGGTCAAGTTCTCTCTTACCGTGCTGGCCTTTTCACTTTGCATGGATAAAATCACACGGGTTGTGTTAATGATAAACATTTAGTGATAAACCTGTGTTTAATTATGCAGTGAAGAAAGCTTCTTCTGTGATTAGTTGTACTGCCTAAATGTTCTTTCTGTTCTAAGCCTTGAAGGTAGCATTTTATGAAGATCTGAAAGGGTCAAATATATCTGTGGAAACCATTAGAAGACTTAACAGGAGTGAATATGCACAGTGAAGCCCTTGATGAGAAGGAGATACTCAGATGAGCTGATGGCTCTTAACAGAAACCACAGCCAGCTCTGGTTTTCATACACTGTTACTAAAGCATTGAACAGTCTTTAGAACAGGTATTAAGAAAGAAGGTCTGAAGTCTTGTATTTTTACCAGCAACTTCTACCAGGTGCTTTCCAGGGACGGTGGCCGTGATTTTATAGTGTCCCTCTGATTTCTAGAACCTGCCCAATTCCTGTGTTGATCTTTCCTCCACAGTGGCAACAGAGCACTAGATGTAAAAATATGCCAATCTCGCCTTCTGCACCACTTCAGTGCTTTATAGCTCTGCAAAAGCAGATAATCTCTGCTGAATTCTGCATTTTAGCCTGGGAATAGCTCTTAATCAAGAGCGCTGCTTAAGGAAAGGCCTTTCCCTTCCTGCCTTCCATCAGGGCTGGGGCTTGCTGCTCAACCCTCAACCAGGGAGCAAATTCCTCACCTTTCCGTCACGCAGCTGGAGTTTTTGTGAATAACAAAGGTGCAGATTCACATGGGTGTTTGTTCACCAAACAGGGAGACAATCTACGTGTTCTTTAACTTGTTTTGCTCTCAGGTTTTGTGAGAAGAGTAGTCACGACAGAGCAGTCCTGCTCCGCTCTCCTTCCAAAGCCAGTGACAGTTTGTTCTGTCCCATAGGCACCTCGCTATGGCCACCTCACATTGATATAAATACATGCATTTTCTCTTTGTGATTCTTTTTTAGTTCTCATCCTCCAGTTGAATTATCATTTATTTTGACGAATTTTGAAAGCTCTTATATGGCTGAAGTTTGTGGAGTCTTTGATTTCCTTCACTGCCCATGAGATGCACATAAATGAGAGTGCAGGCACATGTCCCAGCAGTTTAAGGTACGGACTCTGAAACAACAGAACTATTGTTTCTTGCAGAGCCTAACCAACCTGTGGAACTTCTTGACACAGGTATAAATACACCCTGGAAGGCAGCAGACCCTTTTTAGGTGTCAAACTTATCTCCCTCAAAGCATTTTCTCTCTCAGATATCTCCCACATTACTCATTGTCAGGAAGTGAGGTGGAATGACAAGAAGAATGATCAGTTTATGCTTTCCTGGTTTCTTTCAGTCTCCCCTTAATCAATGTATTGGTCGTCATTATGCAGATGTGTATGGACATTCTTACACTGCTGATCTGCACTGGAGTTTTACTTATGTACTGCATTTGCTGTTTACAAGTCTACGCATATGTGATATTTTAACAAAACCTTCTGTACCCTCTCTAGTGTCCGGAACGAGGAAGAAGGTTTGCTGAAGCGAGGAGGTTTACAAGCCTGCACTGTTACTGCATCAACAGTTTTGCAGAGCAAATCTCATCTCATCCCTGTAGCTTCCATCAAACTCACCATTTGGATCTGAGGGGCCTGGCAAAAGCTTTGGACTCTCCCCTGGACTCTCCCCATAACTGAGTTTTCCTCTTGGTGAAATGTGGCACTTGCCTCCCTGAGAGGCATTGCTGGGTGGTCTGGGCTTTACTTTGCTTCGTCCATTTACTGAAAAACACAAAGTTCTCTGGACTGTCATCTCTCAGATTATTTCCTCCTGTAAGCTCTGTAGGACTTCTTTGTTTTCCACTGAACATGACTCGAGTACAGATTTGCTTGATATCCCATACGTCTACCCTAAACCTATTGAAAGCATATTGCTCTGCTATGTATTGCAAGGAAGGACCATCTCTGAGTGATTCTTGCTGCTATTACAGCACTAATTTGATATTAGTCTGCTAGCCACACACATTAAGGATTTTAAATGTAATATGTATTATTAATCTTGGTATTGAATTATAAGTTTGCACTAACTGATTGAAGTGCTCTGGTGCATTCCTCTCCCTGGTCTATACACAGAGCCTGCTCCATCCCTCCTGCCAGGTTTCCTAATGCTGTCAAACCAACAGCCCTCTAGTATTGCCTTGCACACAAGTGTACAGCGGGGACAGAGTCTGAGAATTGGTTTGGATAAGGACCTGAGTGTTCATGCACTTACTTAGCTGACACACCTAAAAACCTGCTCAAGAAACTACTAAAATCCACTCTTCCTCGTGATTTCCAATGCTTACAGCTCAGGGGATGCTGCAGAGACAAACTTCCAGAGGCTGTCCAACAGATCTGCCTCCACAGAAAGCATAAATAATGATGGCTAAAGAAAACCCAGAGGTTTCCACATGTTCTGGAATAGCTGATGCTTCACTGAGTTCTGGGCAAAAATGCACGGTGGTTTTGTCCTGACAAGGTCTCTCTGTCTCCATTATGTGTTGTGCTTTACATCCTGGGGATCTCACTGGCTCGTGGTGGCCAGAGCACTGACAAAAGGGAATGAGATGTTACGTGCTCAGTGATCAGCCCCCAAGGTCTGCATAGCACACATGCTCTCCAGAAACCAGCATGCCATTTGTTCCCTATTACCAGAAGCTAGGGAGGAGGAAGACCAATGACAAATGCATTATAGAGACCTATGTGAATGCCATCAGGCTTTTATTATTATCTGCTGGCTGGGTTATTATTCTGCTCCCTTGAGGATTTTTCCTATTCCACTTCTGTCAGTAGCTGTGTATGTCAGCCTGCTGCACTAATACATATGCTTTTGCCTCCTCGCCCTGAATTAGCTAGCTTGTGCTACACGAGCTTGGTAAGAGGAGGCGGGCTTTGTGATTTCACATCACTTTAGAGAAGCGTATTGCTTGCCTCTGCACCGGGAGCCCCAGGGAGAGATTGATCCTAGTCTAAGGGATATATCTGAGTATAACTGTGGAGACCTATGTTATGTCTCCATATGAACGCTATAAGCTGTTATCTGTATTACAAAACATATATAAGTAAGAAACAAAAGTAACTGGGCGAGGTGAGATGTGGGGATTAGTGGAGGTCTTCTCAGCTGGAATCACCAGCAGAAAGAATCCAGGGATTGGAAGTTTGCTTATTCTCTGAAACAAGCTGAGTCTAAACTCTCTTATAAANAAGAGGCACCCAGCAAGTTAGACAAGTCTCACAGTCTTTCTCAGCTTTTCTGTAACCTGGAATTTGTGTCCCTTGTGATTTATTGGTAATCAGCATGAGGACTACGGTATTGTTTTGGCAAAGAGCACTGTGTCTTTGTTTGCAAAGGAAACCCAAAGAAAATTCATCTCATGCACAGTTGCCAAGTGCAACTGCATTTTGCAGTTCAAAGTCTACACAAGGCAAAGAGCTGCCCACATTGGAAATCAGTCTTTGAACCACTCAGGCAAAGCACTGACTACCTCAGCACTGAACTCCAAGGTGCTCTGCTGTCTGGTTAACACTGTGGCACCTAAGAAGTAATTCTCAAAAAACATCTGAACTCACCATACCTGAGACTGCATAGTGGGAAGCAGTGGTTTGTAGGTAAGTACACATACCTGCTAAGAGAAAGGTCCTGCTCAGAGCTGCTTTCCGCATGCCGATAGCAGCAGCAAGGACTTCTCTGCAGTGCACTGAGCATTGCATGTTTCAAAAAAAATCTCTATCTTCCTCCCAATTTGTTTTTTATTCTAAGATTTCAGTCCACTCACCAAACTGAAAGTTCCAAAATTTCCCACATTTACACCTAGCCACAGATTCTCTGAACTGGCCTGCTGATCCCCTCTGTGGTGTGATTGCCTTACGTCTTCTGGAGGGGTGAAGAGATTCCCAGTGAGTCCATAATTCAGCAAAAAAGGTGTCTGGATTCTCATACTCTTTTTCATGAATACTCAAGCAAAACTGTGCACACTTGAAAGACTCATCTAATTCAAGCTGCTTGTATTCAAATTATTGTGGTTCCTGCTACATCAGCAGCCGTCCTTAGAGTTCCTCCAAGGAGGTAATAGTTAATATTTGCAGGGCACCCGTATCCCACTGGCCTCCTGCCAGTCTGAATGGGAAGTGCCTGCCTGCAGAACGGGATCATTTCTCTTCCGCCTGCCTGGAGGAGATGTCTCCTTCCTTCCAGGGAATGGTCTAGGCCATGGAAATGCAGAGATTGGTATTCAAGCCCAGCCATCATAGTGTAGTATGATGTAGTGACAGCCATAAAGTTCCTAGATAGAATTGTTACATGATTAATAACAACTGAAGCAGCTTAATAGATAAAGCCATTTCTTCTACCTGCGAGCTGTTCTGCTGCAGAGTCAGAATGAACGGAACAAGGATGTTATTGTTAATTAGCGTGCAGGACCGCAGCCTGATGATGAAGACTGATGCTCTATGGACTCTCTCACTCTCCTTGCCTGCTTCTGAAAATTCTTTCCTTCTTAGATGCGAAGCACCAAGCAGACCCAGAATAGCTTCCATCACAGCTGGTGTGGGCTTTCCTTGATAGCCATCACAAATCAGGCAATGCACGACATCAGTCACGGCAGTTTTTCTTCCTCGGTGTAAAGGGTTCAAATATATGCAAGTGTGTAAGATGCTCTGGCTTAATTTGCTAGAGATAAACTGCTCTTTCATAAACATGTTGCACATTAATAATACATCTCTCTTTTGAAGTATCTGTGAGGCCATATTTTAATGTTTGGTTCTGTCTCCCTTCAAGGAAGGGAGCAAAAATGTGTCTGTGGTTGTAATGAAATACCTAAATGACAGAGCTCATATAAATCCTGACCTGTCTTTAAGCAGTCCTCAGATAGGTACATGGTGCTGCTGAACTGACAGAAGTTATTCTATCTCTATGAAAAGGTGTGAATCAAAACAACTCAGTAGCATCCCGAAAGCTCTTCCTCAGAAGTCTGCTCAGGGAATAGGGACACATGACACATCTCATATATTTTTGGTTCATGCCTCCAGCTGCCTCGTAAAGGTTTGATTCACTTGATTCCCATTAGAGACAGTAGAACAGAGAGCCAGCATCGGTGCTTAGAGATGCTCGGAACCTCTCTCTGCCAAAGCACCTTCAAGTCCCAGCATCTCTCACGTAACAGCATAGGAAAGGCTACAAAAGTAAATTCTCAGCTCACAGTACTACGTCTTTGCTGGCTGAAAGACTGTGTCCTGTTGCTAACATCTTCCCACGAATGCCAAAATTTGAATTATTCTGTGCTCTAAACAACGAGAACCCATCTGTTGGAGGAGCACACAACCTAAGCACTGGAGGGAGTGCTTTTCTCATGTGACTCCTTCTCCAGCCTCAAAAACCATGACTCCTTGCAGTGCAAGTGACTCCTTACTATCTGTTATCTACAGATCACTGGTGGAAGTGGCCTGCAGATGCTCCATGGGATCATTACACTCATGTGGCACCCTTTCTGAAAAGCCATGTGATGGGGACATTGCAGTCCAGGCAAACAGTGGTGGTCAGCAGTGCCCTGAGGTCCTAACTATTTGGAGTAAATGCATTCTGAGGGTGCCCAGAGCCCTCATGAACAGCAAACACGGGCCTGTGGGCAGTCTCAACCCACTTTAGAAAGTGATGCATGTGACAGGACAAGAAAAAGAAACTCAGCTGTTCCTCCTCTATCACTACAGACAGAGATCAGACAACAACTCGAGACAAAGCTCAGCTAGGTCTAGCTTGCAGCCAGGAATCAACATCAAGACAAACACAGGGGAATCACTACTGCCTCATTTAATGAAGAAATCTGACCTAGGATCTGGACACAGAGAGACTGAATTTTGGGGCCAAGAACACAAGCACTTAGCATCACTGAAGTGCCAAACTGCATCTGAACCACCCCCCATCTGAAAGCATTCTTGTTTCCAAGTTTTGCAGACTTGCCTGGACCACAGAACAGGTATCTCCTCCCCTGTCCCCTTCAGCAGTCGAGCTTCCCTTCCTTCCCTGGCCCTGGGGTGTAGCAAGGATAATCTTCCCTTTCCAGCGCTGCGCTGGTGGGTGGCTTTTCTGAAGCTCTCCCCTTTTTTTCCAAGTAACTCTGAGAAATGTTAACTTCCTCTCCCCCTCTGCAGTAACTGCTTATTTGGATCTTGTTATTGGATTATTTATAGTAATTCTGCAAAGTGTTCTGGAATCAGTAGAAGGGCACAGTGCTAAATACAATAGCACTACCTCGTGAGATTTGACATTTAAAAATCAGGGATCTAATTACTGAAACCAATGGAGACAGCAAATGTCAGGAAAAGCCAGTGGCTGTTGGCTTGATACTGTGACTTCTAAGCTGCTATCTGCTTGCAGTTTCTCCTGCGGCATGCACAACCCTGGAAGATTTTAACACCTTTTTGGAGGATACAACACATGCTGCTTCTGTTTTCAAGACTGTCTGAAAACAACAACAATCTGAAGCTTTGCATGTTCTTGACTGATGGATAAATATGATACTATTGTCATTCCCAAAGCCAGATCTTTTACTTAATTTTCCTATTTCTGAACCCACAGGATTGCAGCTAGGCCTAGACAGTCTAAATCAAACAGTAGCTTCCTTGCCTGGTTTCTTCTCACAGAGGAATTCCAGTGCAGAACGTGTTTGAGCTGTCTGAAATAGTGCAGCTGCCTAAAAGCCCGAGTTAATATTCATGCATCGTGCAGAATTTCAAATACATCCACCTCTCATTGGCGACGTCAAACCGTCTTGACAGTTAATGAGCTAGGCACAGACTCTAAACCAGCAAGTTGTAACTGAATAAATATGATAAACAACCTGTTTCCAGATGGCTTTTTATGTAAAACTATTTATGCAGTGTTGATAGATGGCAAGTTTTATGCCAATAAATCCTCGTATTTTAAAACATTTACCTTCTTAATTGCCCAGTTTACATGTAAAATATGTTTATGTGCATTGCTAAGTTGAAAAGTGACATGGGAACATCTCTGGATTGAGAAAGCACGATTTATGCAGTGACCCATCTGTCTGGGCTCCTGAGGAGAGCAGTGTCACAGGAATGTCAGCTATGAGACCTCTTTTACATAAGAGGAGCTATACTCTGATTAAGGCTAGCATTAGACTACGTGTTGCTGTTAAGCTCCTATCACTTGCTGGATGGTATCTGAAGAGAATTTGAAGCCTGGATGCTATAGGCTTGTTGGACCTTGAATACTGAAAAGGAAATAGAGCCCAAGAGGAAGCTGACCCTCACAAAAGGGTGTCATCTGACAGTGAGGTTCTGCTTAAGCCATTCTGAGCTTCTCCTTGGATAGACCTCATCCTTTCCTCCAGCTGCTCAGAGCTGAGAAAGGAGGCAGCAAATCAGTCACCAAGCCTCTGTTTTGCATCTTTCAAATGGGAAAGCTAATTCTCTCTGGGGACTGGCTTTTGGGTAAGCCCCTGATGGCCGAGTAACACTTCAGGCATAGACTTTAGGTAAGAAGCCCTTTCTCTCTCAGTCTTAGTGAATCTCCTATATCTTTCCAGGATTTCTTCCCCACTGAGGAATCCCAGCATCTCAGATCTAGAACTGCTGTGCTAAACCAGAGACACCCAAAATCATACAGATAAAAGAAGACAGGAGTGAGTTGTGTCTTTGGAAGCTCATGCCGCCTTCCTAGAGTCCTTTCTCAAGGAAGCACCAGGTCTCCCCTTGACTATCCCAACCACGTACTGAAAATAGAAATTGTCCAGGGACGACAGTCATGCAAAGATATGAAAATAATAATAATAAAAAAAAAAGAAGTAAGAGGTACAGAGCATACTCCAGCTTCAGAACTGAGCCTTGATCCCTAAACACAAGCATCCAGGAGGATCCCAGGAGGATCTTTCATGAAATTCTGACTTCTGGTTGCAAAATCAAGACAGATGCAGTTTTATTAAACACACAGCCTTCTAATGCAATCAATTCATAGTTAATCTTCTTACTTATTATTGGTTATTTACCCTAATAGATTCAATCATGTATAGCATTAGCATAAATTGACACCACATTTATTTACCCTTTTGAACATGTTTACTCATTTAGGACTCTGGATAGTCATTGAGCTCACTTTAAAGTATACGAGATGTTTTATTTAGCCTTTAACTCATTTATTGGATATTTATAGAACAGGGCTCCCCTGAGCAGTAAAACCAGAGAGCTTTGCACACAGCAAATAAGTCCTCTGACAGGTTTATTTTGTTTTATTTTTTTAAGGGTAATTTTCATTCTGCTTTAACCTTAGCATTGTCTCTAAACTGTTTAAAACAGGCTCTGCCCCTTATTGCCTTTGAGTGACATTCAGACACCTTGGTCTGAGTGGGCACTTGCAAGGCCAGGATTGCAAAAGAGGTCAGGGTAGGTGTAAGGGTTAATCAGTATCTCACATAATCCAGCACCAAATGTGCTGAACAGACTGGAAAATCCAGCATCACACAGATAACTACATAGGGTATTAATATATATGTATACATATATAATATACATATACATAATATATATTATGTATGCATATACATAATATATATTATGTATACATATAACATACATTTACATATACATATATTATATGTATTATATTATATATATGTATATATGTGTGTGTGTTATATATTACATTATATATTATATATATGTGTATATATATGTTTATAATATATATACATATATTATATACAATATACGTATATTATGTATATAAAGTAGATACAGATATCTATCTATTTATCTATCCACCTATATCTGTTTATATCTCTCTATATCAACACAGATATGTAGAGAGAGATAAATTTAGAGGTGCAGAATCAACTACCCCCCTATACAGGAGTGGGAGGCAAACGTCTGCAGAGCCCTGTGTTCCTGCTACCCTTTTCTCCAACACTAAATAGGAATCTTGGCCATCTCAACCTGCATCATATAAGTGGAGTGGGGGGTGTGCCAACTTTATGCAATTGAGCATAGGGTTCTGGCTTAGTGCAGCAGACATTGCTCAGCAAACAGTTCATACCATGGGGCATAATTCATGAGCAGAGGCTCGTAAGTGTGGCATCCTTTAGGATTTCTGGGAGAGCTGCGAGGGTCTTTTTAGATTAGAGAATGAAATATACATCCAGACAGCTTCCCATTAATCTGGATGCCCTTATACTGTCAAGAGAAGAAGAGTTTGAAAAGGATTCTGAAAGGTGCATTATACTGAACTGTTAAAACGGTTGCCTAATACCCACCCTTTAACATCAGCCTTTTTTCACTTACGGCTGAAGGGGTGTTCTCATACCTCCAATTGCAGTGAGAGGCATTTCCTATGCCCTGCAAATGTCACTAGCCTCTATCGTGAGTTTTTTTGGTGAGAAATACAGAATCACATAGAACAAGTAATTATAAGGGAAATGTAGTTTTGATGAGTCTCAAAAACCAGGAAGAATCTTCCTAGAAAACAAACAAGCAAACAAACAAACAAACAAACAAAAAACAGATATTATCAAAATCTCTCATTCTGATTTTCAGCTAATTTTTGTTTCTGAGTCAGGAAGAATTACTGTTGTAAAATGTGATTAAGCTTGGACTAACAAGCAGTATAAAAAAGAGCAGAAGGAAAGTAAAAAAATCACACCACCTGATTTCTGAATAAGGCATGTAACAGCCTCTAATTATATTTGCAGAAAAAAAAAAAAAAAAAGGCTTCAAAAAAAAAACACATAAACAAAAATAATTTGCAGGGGAAAAAAAAAGAAAAAAATAAACAAATAAATGAGATCTTCATTTTCCTAATGAAATCCTAATATGATAAGACGATTTTTTTTGAAACTCCCCGATTTTCCCAGAAATACATTTCCCCTGTATGCCCCCAGTTGTTCCCAGTTATTACCATGATGGACGTTCATATAAATAATTTTGCTGAGAGAAGCAGATGAAGAGAAGTGCAGAACCTTCAATGTTAACTTGTACCTTCTGTGCAGCTATTGACTTCACTCTACCTTAAAAATCTCCATGTCTTAGAACTACCAAGCCCCCCACATTTGTCTGCGATTATGCAGTACACCGAGTCAGTGAGGAATTACACAGCAAAAGCTTAACCACTAGTTCTCTTTTCTTCCCCCTTTTTTTTTCCTTCCATTTTCAGTGACATTTGTGAGTACTTTCAGATTTTAAAACACATAGATTTTGACATTTTATTACTTGCCTGTCTCTCTTTTTATGGTTATTAGTATGGGTAAAACATTAAGGCTCCTGGAGGCTGCCATGAAAGCCTCTATTTATTCAAAGGGCATGTAAAAAGTGGCTGCATCCCCTGTAGGCAACATAATGAGATTTAGGGTCATTTCTGAATATCAATTCCTTTGCATAATGACTATCAGAAGCTCAATGCCAAGTCCCTTCTGTCCGTCTAGTAGCCCTCTTCACATCTCTCTGTGCCTCTGGAGTCAAGGGGACCCACCTAGCAAGGGTATGGGCACAAGCCAATGTTAAATTCCTTCACATTTTCACAATAGTCTCCAAAGTATTGCAATTTCTAGGTAGCCTGGGTGTTAATGAATGTCACCTTAGACAGCGAGATACATGTGTGAGTGGTCAGTGGCTGAGGTCTGTCTGGAAACTCAGGAGATACACTTCTGAGAAGTTAATAAACACAGCAAATGCTAAAAGAGTTCATATTTTAGCTTCAGCTTATTTTCTGTTCCTCTGAGGTAAAGTGCTACAGTTACAGATCATCATAAATTTCTCTCATCAAATTATTTCAGAGAGCTGTGATCAGTGGTGCAAAGACACATTGGAGGCCTGTAGCTAACAGTGTGCCCCCAGGGATGAATTTTGAGTCTGACATTGTTCAACTTATTCATCAATGACTTGGATGAAGGGACAGAATGCCTCCTCAGCACGTATGCTGATGGCACCAAACTAGGAGGTTCATAGGGCCTTAGTCAGGGTGGAGAGGTGGGCAGAGAGGAACCTCATGAAGTTCAACAAGGGCAAGTGCAGGGTCTTGCCCCTGGGGAGGAATAACCTCATAATAACCTCACGCACCAGCTCAAGCTGGGGGCTGATCTGCTGGAGAGCAACGTTGCAGAGAAGGTTCTGGGAGTGCTAGTGGTCTATAGGCTGTCAGCAACAGCCTGAACCTCTTGGTTCTCAGGTCAAGAAGGCAAATGGTCTCTTGGGCTGAATTAGGGGAAGAGTTGCCAGTAGACTGAGTGAGGTGATCTCTGGAACCAGCTCTGAAAGCAAAGTGTTACATGAATATTGTGCTTCATAATCCAGTGGGGAGCTGAACTGAGAGAGCTCGTGCTTTTATTTGATCGAACCTATCGTCTCTCTTGAAAGGAATGAATTATTGGGTGCTATGTTAATGAAGTCTGTTAAGGAAATCACTTACTTTCTATATAAGTTACTTGATAAAGGACTGTACTATTCCGGGCACTTTTTTTCTCCTTCTTCTCCTGCACAGAGATCAGCCAGGGCAGTGCATCAGGGAAGTGCCATCAGTCCAGGCCTAACTGTGGCTGCTTTGGCTGCCTGGCTGTGCTGCCACTCTTCTGTGTGAACAATTCTTGGTTTGTGTTGAAATGGTACTCAAAAAGAAAAAAAAAGAGGAATTTTATGCAGGAAGGTAAATCCTACATGGACCCTAAGGAAGGGAACTGTATAAGGCTGGAGGTGGCAGAATTGTGTTTTATCTTTATTCTGTCTTTGCCTGAGCCTCTTCTTGCCCCTGACATGACACATTTCTGGATGTTCTGTGCAAGTCCTGTGTGACTGTGGCATTCGTGGCAATGGGCAGCATTCCTCCTCTCTCGGTCAGATTACCCAGCTAAAGGCTGAATCCCTCCCATGACTGATGGATTATCACACTAAATGCAGATTCCGTGGAATTCCTGGCTCTTGTAAAGGATTCTGTGGCAGTCCATGACAAGTCCCAGTCTTTGGACAAGAAAATAAGTTCATGGAAATCCACTTCCCTGCTAGGGAGATTCCTTTCTGTGCAGGATATCCCCACATCAGTAGGAGAACACAGGCACCTGCACCTCATCTTGTGGGATCTCAGGTGCCACAGCAGACCAAAGGACAACAGAAGGTAGAGCCTGGGTGACCCAAAGGTGTCCATTGCTTGTCACTGGTGAGCACAGGGTGCTCTCGATACAAGGCAGGATTCATAAGCCAGAGAGGGAGCCTTTAAGTTATCAGACCTTGCTACATCCCTCAGAGCTAGCTATAGACCGGTCTCCAAAGTCCTGATGACAGCATGAGGTGACCCAATGATAAAGTAAACCTGCCCACAGGCAGCCTGAGACAGCATCTGTCTGTCTGTCCAGCGTCTGTCCATTGGTATCTTGGGCCTCCCACCCAGGAGCAGCTTCCCTAGCAAGGACTTGTTGCCATTCTACACAGATAAAGTTCCTTGTTCAAAATATAAAGCAATATAATGAAAAACTGTTCCAGGTGTGATTGGCTTTGTTCAGACTCAGGTGCATGGTCAAAGAGTGGGATCTCAATCTAGTTCAAAGGGGACTTTGGCAGACCAGCCCAGAGGAGGCAGCTGAAGAGGGAGTGAAGCTCCTCTCAGATGCTCCATCCTCTCTGTACGTCTTCGTGGCATTTTGGAGGCTCTGCCTTGCACTCTCCCAGTTGCTATCAGGTTTCCAAGCAAGCTTAGCCATCATGCATGCTTATTTCTTGACTGAATTTTAACTCCTGAGTCTTCATAAAAAGGAATTGCCTAGAAAAACCATCAGTATGCAAGTACTTTTCCCCCTTCAGAACGTGATGCTATTATTTAGCTCAACCACGCCATCACTTGTGCCCGACACAATTTCTGCTTCTCCTCTGGGCCCCTTGCTGAGTTCCTGTACTGAACACAGGCTTCTGTTCCTTTTCAATCTATCTGGAATTCTATTAAATACAATGTTTTTACAATTCACGAGCCACACCAGGGTTTTGCTAACACTCATTCGCTATTCTCTGGAGCACTGGCGAGGTATCCAATTAGTCTAAACAGCTCTTAGCTTTAGTAGAGTTAATTGTTTCACGTTGCACGGCAATGGCTGGGAGGGTACCCTGAACTTCCCAAGAGGATTTTTAATTATTGTTACTGTGTGTCTGCTGCTCATTTCCCCTTTTCTTCACTGAGGTCTCCCGTCACCTCTTGTACATGTTTTCTTCTGTCAGCTTTAGGTATCACAGAGTGCCTGGATCACCAGCATTGCTCATCTACAATTCACTTGCAATGATGGTATCTGGTAATGTTGGGGAAGGTCTATAAAAACTGTTTTATCTTGTAGGGTTTTTTTTTTTTTTTTTTTTTGGTAGTCTTCTCTCAGGAACCACTTGTTCGATTTTGGCATAAAAACATCCTGCTCAAAGTCTCAGTCTCCAAAGTTGTGGGAACTTCGTGGGAACAATGAGCTGAAAAAGCAGGGGCAGAAAACCAGAGAGACTTGGAATTTGGATTGTAAAGTAAATCATTAGATATAAAAGGCTTTATTATGAAACCATTCTAATGAAGTGTGTTGCAGTTTCCAAGGGAAAGTATCTCAGGTAGGAAATTCCCATTTTTTTTTTTTTAAATTCATCTCTGTACATTTTCTGGCTGAAATTCGTTACCATTGCTGTTTCAATCATTTCTTTATATATCTTAAGCATTTGCCTCTCCTTATTCCTCTTATGCCTTATGAAGTGAATTTCAAGTCTATCCATGCCATGAAGCAGCACAACACAACCAGTTGGCAGCTGCCCCTTGAGGGAACTGGATAATACAGAACCGGAATGAGCAGAGACCCAAGAGATGCTTGGTGGTGCAGAGGTAGCTGAACAGGAGCACTTTCCACCGCTCTGGAGACTGGCATGAAAAGTGGTCCTGTTCTCTTCCTTTATGGGAGCGTAAGAAAGCAACAGCAAGATCCAGACCTCTGCTGGAAACTTGTTGAAGACCAAGAAACACAAAGATATTGAACCTCCCTGGATAAATAGCTCTGCAGAGGAGTAGGAGACTGCACCTTTCGGAAGGAGATGGGCACGGGATGAGATCTGGGAATGGCCTGTCCGAGTAGGGTCTGTGTTGCTGCTCCACATGCTGCTGTGGCCATCAGCTGGCCTCGTGCACAAGGATTTGTGGGCCTGAGTTTTGGACGTGAGCAATGTTCTCTGGGTCACATAAGCAGATCTTCCTCTAGCTGCCCCGTTTCTCCAGGGATGCTGGAGATGCTGTTTCTCCTGCATCTTCTAGCCATATGCAGCTGCAGCAGCACGTTTTAATTCCCTGGTCATTAGTGTCTTTTCCTCTCTCCTGTTTGTCTCTTTTCCTGTCTCCTGTTTCTCTCCCTACATATTAAAGTCGCTTCCCTCCCTTTTGCCTTTCTTTCTTTCACCCTTTTTCTTCTCCTTCTCGTTTTCTTCCTTCCCAGCACTTTAGTTTTATCTTTGACTTTCAAAAATGGAACCTGGTTGTAAAATTCACCGTATAGATTACCCATTTTTCAAAGGAGTGCTGCTGACATTATGTGGGGAGTGAATTCAGGAGCAATATATATAACTGTAATCAAGCAAACAGCCAAAACGCTTCCACCAGAGACTTCCTCACTGTTCACTAAGAAAAGAAAACAAAGCCCAAACACAGATTCAAAAACCTTCACCCTAAGCATAGACACAGACAGCAGTGTGGGGTCGTGGTGGTGATGTTAGTGTTGCACAGCTATGGTTCACCGTGTCTACCCAGAACAGGCAACAAGCTGAGGGAAAGCTGGGAGAAGTAATTCTTCAGAAATATTCCATTTAGGAAAAGAAGCAGCAAGAGCTGTCAGCGATTTCTTAGTGTCAGGTAAATGGACATTTTGTCATGGAGGTGAGACAAGGAATCAGTCAAAGGTTTTTCAACAGTAAGAGCAGAGAAATGGCATGAAGTGAAGAGAGGAAAAAAAAAGGAAGAACTTGGCAGAAAGGAAAAGCCAGGAGGAAAAACTGAGATTAAAACCTTCCTTCCAGAGAGGGGTAGGGGTAGGGGACAACAAGTGGCAGCAACTTGGTGAAAACTCTGTGATCTGACTCAGCTTCCAAGGAACTGCACAAAATTTATAACTAGTGCAGAGTCCCACCTCTGTTTTCTGCTCTTTGTCAGAGGCTGCAGCAGGAAGAACTGTAAACATGGACCTCAACCTTGGCCAGTTGTAATTTGACATCCCAGTGAAAATCCCTCGCTCCTGCAAGAAGAGGCGGAGAGGGGGGCAGAGGTTAGACACTGGCACGAGATGACTCCTGCTGCTCCTTGCAGGGGTGGTGAAACCCTGGCAGTAACTGGAGCACAGGATGCAAGAGCTAGAATTTCCAGCAGCTCCTTCACGCAAATCCATCCTCTGAGCAACCTAAGACCTAAACCCAGAAGGCTGCAGAGCAACAAATGCAACCTGCACATTTCAGACTAGACCACAGTAGCTGAACATTCTAACTCCTTGACCACACTTTAAAGAACTGAACAGAAAGCAGCAATGTTGCTCTTACAGATACCTGCAACAGCTGAGTGGGAAGCATCACACTGAAGTAAACTGTTTTCATTGAATTACATGATTAGTGCTATAGACACAGTCTCTTATCAAAGACAAGGCCTGACCAGGTACCACAGACAAGCAATTGCCCTTTTTAGTGCAGATTTGAGACAGTAAGAGCTAGGAGGCAAACAAAACAGATACGGAGGGATTTACATCAGTAAATCAGGGATTTACACCGAACATTCTGCAACGTCTGCACAAAAATGCACTGGACTCTAATGGTACCTCATAAGTAAGTGGTGAGTCCACCACCACAATGCACATGCCAAGGAAGATACACGTGGCTTCAAGCAGGTCTGCCTTTGCATTAGCCCTTCCATTCTCATTCACACAGCTTGAGGCTGGAGCTATGATGAGTCACTGCACTGGACCAATAAGTGACATAGGAGAAGAGATCAAATCAGCCTTTCCCTGTGCCTCGGAGACATTTCTTAGTGCATAAACACGCAAAAACATAAATAAGCATTTGCCTTTTCTCCCACCCTTGAGAGACACTGCCATGAACGTGCAGTTAGCAAAAGGCCAGCTTTACAAAGCAGACTGAAATTCACTCCTGTAGAGAGCCAGACTTACTTGGGAATTGCAAAACGTCTAAGAAGAAGATTTCAATTTGCATCTTGCTTGCTGAGGAGCAAGACTTCCCAGTTGTTTTTCCCAGGTACAGAAGAATGAGCATAGTCCTAGCTGGGTGCCATCTGGCTGGCACGCTGATGCCTTGGATCAGTAGAGTTTGTTCCAGTATATCTGTATTACTGAGGGATGGTATCAGTCTGAATACTTTCACACTCCTTGTGTTCCAGTCCCCAAAAAGGGTCTTATCTCCAGTCCCAATACTGTGACAACTGCACCTGACTTCGTATAGGAGGCAGGTATGCACAGTCCCTCTGATGACTGGCTCCTAAAGGGAAAGGGAAGTTTTCCACAGCTAGGTGAATACTTGTTTTTTTTTTTTTTTTTTTTTTGCATTCTCCTGAAAACCTGTAAAAATCAAATGTTTTGACTTGTCTCAAGTCTCAAATTTTAGGAGATGGTGAAAGTATTCAGGTGGAACCACGTAACAAATCAGGCAGGCTGGTAACCATGTATTTGGAGAAAGTTTTAGGCTGCAAGCTCTTTGGGAAGTTCTTTGTTCCGCATTTCCTGACACACTAAAAATAATTACATGTGCTGCTGAGAACGTGTATGCTTCTCCAGTATTCCTCAATTGTCCAGGTGGTAAAACACTTAAATCACCTCCAAAGCGTGAAACCAGCAAAACTCCACAAATATAGGTCTGGCTCAGTGCTTGCAGATAGGATGCAGTGTGTTCACTCACCAATCATGCACTTTCTTCTTTTTCTCAGACTTGAACACTTGCTGATTTATTATTTTCCACCCCCAAAGCAAGTGGAGCAGCCTGGGACGAGGTTCTACAAAGCCCGTGTGATACAAACACCATCATCCACGAGACCCGCCCCTCTCCCAGTAAACAGGATGTCAAAACTGGTTTGCTATTGTACAAACCAATGCTTTCCAGTAACTGTTTCACCAGCTGGCTCAGTGCAGGGGCCATCTGATAGACCCATCTGTTCTGGTTGGCTTTAGGCCTCAAGCTGATTGGGTCCAGCATTTCTTCTGTGAAGCAGCTAGCATACGGTATGTGTGGGCTGCCCATCTGACTTTCCAGGTGTTCTGCCAGTGAAAAATCAATCCTCGAATTATAGAAAGAAGAACTTTAATGAAAACTTGCTTCCTCTAAAAAGTATAAAGCAATGTGGAATGCACAAAGAAAAACCCTATACATACATGAAAACCCCTGTAAATATATGAAAAAATCATCTTTAAGCTGGTCAGAGGAAGGGACACACCATCCTCTTTAATCTCATAGGAAAATAGACGTAATTAAATATTTGTACTTCTTGCAGCTTCTCCAGGTTCTCCTGCATTGCAAGGGAGAGCATGACCCCTATTGACCAATGCTGAGAAATGAAGTCCAAGCTGGGAAGCACAGGTGCAGAAATCCACAACTGCAGTCCAAGTGTAAACAAAGCTGTTCCGGCTTTGAAGATTAATATCTTAATCCATGAGGTTAGCAGGCTAATGACAAGAAATACCAAAGCTAAAGAAGGCAATCACTTCAATCAGGTAAGTGATTAAAATCAGTTTTCAAACCCCCCAAGGGTCCTCACTACTGCTGTCGAAATGGGAGAACACAATTCAAGCATTTGCTAAAGCTCAGCTCTTCATCAAAGCAGCTCCTGCAGGACTTGGTAGCTCCCCACTAGAGCTGAGAGGACCACCAGAGTCACCGACTTGTTGAGTACTGCAATAGTGTGGGCAGCAACCGGCCTCCGGAACAACATGGCAACAGGATCAGTCTTCAGAAGGATGCTCTTGGATGGAGCAGTCTGTAGGCACAGTGACTCCATTTACTCCATGTTTCTCCTTCTCTGGGAGCATGGAGTTCAAAACCCATGGGCTGGGATTAGCCTGCGGTGGTAAAAGCTGGATTTTGAGACTGTAGCAACAGGTGAAAAATGCAATAGATGCGTGTTGCAAGATGCTACAAGCTTTCTCCACTGGGTCCGATCTACCTCGTGAACCACGCTGATTAGCTTTGTGCAGGTGGCTCTGTCTCAGATCAGCCACTTGTCTGCATCAGTAACTTTACAACAGCTTCAGTAAAACTGTCCTCCTGGCGCCAATATAAAGTGGGCACAAAGAACTTTTTTATCTTCCAGTTCTACGCAAAGTTGGTCACATGCCAAGAATTTATTTGTATTAAATTGATGTAGCATGATGATGTAGAGGTTTGATTTTAATGGATGTGGAGAGACTCAGCTAGGTGTTTTTGTTGGAGAATTCAGTTTCTGAGCTGGATCAAGGAAGATCAGCTGATGGATGATGGGGAAAGAGGTGTTGCAAGGGAAGCCTAGCCCAAGCCAAGACCGGTGATAGGTAGGATGAAAATGTGCTCTAGTGATGCCCAGTCTCTCCAACTCCAGCTGGAGTTATGATGACTAGTCTGGACTAGATACCTAACTTTGAGGTGGTAGTTAAAATAACTATCTGCTCCTGGCTGTTTGCTGCCCTGGGAAATTGCTTCTTTCCCTTCACAAACGCCTAAATAAAAATCCAGGTGGCTCAGTTCAAATCACATCCCAAGGAGTAACGAGTTCTCTAATGAGTTGTTGGATGCCAGATGATCTGCAGCAGCAGTCCCTGCACACTCTCAGCCTGCCTCAGCTGCAGAGGAATGTGATTTAACAGTCTATTATTGAGGCATAAGAGATGCTCTGCCCTGCAATCACAGCAGGCTAACCCTCTGACAGCACTTGGTCACTGTAACCAGCCTGTGTGTCTGAGTCCTCATATATTCCCCTGCATAAAGGGCAATGCATGCACTTCTGCTTCAAGTGATTTACACTTAAGATGGAAGTAAAAACACAAAAGAGGTAAATCTACTCTCATAATTTTTACAGTTCTCTTCAGTCAGGGCTGCAGGGTCTTCCTCCCCTGGGCTGTGCTGGACTGTGATATTTAATAGCTTTATATAGCCTTGCCCTCGTGGACTGCACCAGTGCTGCCTGAGTCCTCTGGACCTCCTGATGTCAGGAACATCCTGCAGAAATGAGACCAGCAAATGGCAAAGCTCATTCCTCTCATCCCTGGGGCTCAGTGATCCCTGATCACTTCACTGGGGCTCCATTACTTCAGGTGTGGTACAAACTGGCGGAGCTCAGAGAGGACCAAGTGGTGGCCCAGGGCCACAAGGAGCACTTTCCCCTCACTGTGCTCACTACTGCACTGGCCACCCACGCACAGTGTTGCCAGTTAGACTGCTTAGGGTTGGATGCCCCCATCCAGAGGTTTGAGCTGTCACCAAATTACACAATTTTGCACCTAACATCGTGCTTAGAAACCAGCTTATTTTCAGGCAAAACTGTGCGAGAGTTAAATCTTTTTAGCTGAACCTGAACTGACTGACTTTGCTATGGCATCAGCTAGAATTCAATCAATGTATGGACAACATATATTTAAGTTTAAAGCTGATATGTTGAGAACATTTCAATCCAATTATTCCTACACTGCTTGAAAGTTAAATTATAGTAGCTCTGAACAACAGAGAAAAGACAATAGTTTCTGCTCATGCTGAGACAGTCAAGATCAGTGCCCTCAACAGCCTGGCATGGAGCATCTTACCTTTGAAGGCATACATTGACTTCCTTAAAAGATCTGCAGGGAATTAAGCAATGAGATTTTGTTAGCTTCCAGTTCCTGGGAGGGTTTGTTTGAGTCTTTCCCAAATCTCACCCCGGTCTCAAGCTTTGTCCACTCATCTCCAACAATCTAGCTGAGAGTGCTTCACAGCACTGCCCTGGCAGAGACCTTATCACCAACTCCTGGAGCAGAAGCTGCTGCCCATCAGCAGAGTCCAGCGTAGTGGTACTGCAGCCAAAGAAAACACTGATTCCAGGTCTCTTCCTTAAGTGAATCCTATCTCCATAACCCAGCAGTGGGGCAGACCTGATGCCTTAGTGTGAACCCCATTAGACATAGCATGAGGGAATGCAGGGAGATATTTGGTCCTGGGCACAGCTCAAGACCAGTGCTTGATGATCCTGCTTAAAGATGTCTTGAAAACACTATTCCCCTCTTTGAAAAATTACATGTACAGCAAAAGGCGAAACTAAATGCAGCTGAAGTTAATTATTTCAGTTGATGGAACTGGGTTCACTTGCCTCTGAAAGAAAGATCAATCTTCATTTTATTGTTTTAGAAAAGATCGTTCATATTCTTTCTGTCCCTAACTGCCAGTGTCAGCCCAATATTTCCCTTTCGTACTCTTTTTCATTAAGAGAGGATTTAAAAAATCTTTTTCCTACTTTCATCACAAAATGCTCTTTCCCTTTTTTTTTAACTGCGAAATACACCAAAAACAAGTTTTGCAGAAGTCTAGAAACGAAGAGAAAAGGAACGGGTTTGGTTGGATGTTTCTAGTTTTACAGTTTTATTCATTTTTGCAGCACTCATGCTCTCCCCCTTTCACATTTTCCAGTGCAAAAAAAAAAAAAAAAAAAAAAAAAAANGAAAATCAGTGACAAAACCAGATTATTTTCCTTTCTAGTTGTCAAAGAGAAACTTAGAATTAGGTTAGTAAATTCTTTCTCATTTCCTTTTTTCACTTTATTTTTACAGTGGGAATAGAGTCCTGTGGCAGTGTTTTCCTCCTTTTTATTCTCCAGAACTATTTCACACGGAGTTGAAAACATCTCACAAAAGAGCAGATAGAAATTTTAAAAAAAAATAAACAAACTTTGGCTTCTTACGTAAAATTTCAGTCTGAAGAAATGGCATACACTTTTCTCTAAATAAGTAATTAACAATCATCCTAAATGACACACATGCACACACAAAGGAGTTACTCTCTTTTCATACCCAATGGGGAGGAATTTCATTGGAAACCAGGTGTACATAAGTTGTGTTGCTTATTTTTGAGCATTTCTGACCTGCTTTTGAAAGCACATCACTGGACTTTTTATAGTCCCTGGAGGATAAGAGCCATTCCGGAGTGCAGGATTACTTGGCTAAAACAATATTTTTCTATTTTCCCATGAGATCTTTGGCTACTTGACCAACCTGTTCTCTCAAGCCCTTAAGCTCATTTTTTTTTCCTGCAGTAGGTGACTGACAGCATAAAGAGCAGCTCTCGTGACATTCTCCAGAGCGTTGGCTAATTGCCCCATAAAGCATGAGGAACATAATTCTGAGCTTATTTTTTTGGGAAGGGCAATCAAAACCACCACCTGTATGAGGCAAGGCTGCATCTTTATGCTGTCCTATCACTTTACCCTGTCCTATCACTGGCCACCACTGAGAAGGGCTTGACCCCTTCCTCCCTGCATTCCCCCTTCAAGTGCTTACACATATTAATCAGATCCCCTCTCAACATTCTGCTCTCCAGGCTAAACATGCCCAACTCAGTCTCTCCTTGTACGAGAGATGCTGTAGTCCCTTCATCATCTTTGTTGCCCTCCGCTGGATCCTCTCTAGAAGCTCCACAACCCTCTTGTCCTGGGCAGCCCAGAACTGCCCCCAATACTCCAGGTGTGGCCTCACCACAACTGAGCAGAGGGAGAGGATCACCTCATTTGACCTGCTGGCAATGCTCCTCCTGATGCAGAGCAGGATCCCATTGGCCTTCTTGGCCACGAGGGCAAATTGCTGGCTCATGGTTATCTTGGTGTCAGCCAGGACTCCCAGGTCCCTCTCCGTGGAGCTGCTTTCCAGCAGATCAACCCCTATTCTGTACTGATGTCTGGGGTTATTCTTCCCCAGATGCAGGACCCTGCACATGTCCCTGTTGAACCTCATGAGGTTCCTCTCTGCCCAACTCACCAGTCTGTCCAGGTCCCTCTGAATGGCACCTCAGCCCTCCAGAGCGTTGACCACTCCACCCGGCTTGGTATCATCCACAACCTTGCTCAAGGTGCACTCTGTGCCCTCATGCAAGTCATTGATGAACAAATGGAACAGCACTGGGCCCAGTACTGACCCTAACATACTCTTTTGGAGACTAGTAGTACTTTAATATGAAGGTACCTCCTTTTACTTGTGTTTTCTGCTTGCAAGCATCCCATCCTCCACTCTCTGTGACATTTTCTGTGGCAAGCACAAGAGGATGCTACATCTGGGAGCTAGGAGAGCTCATCCTGATCCTTGCCGATAAGCACACTTAGAGCTCCAAGGAGAACCAGCTTTAGGCAGTGGTACAGACAGATTCCCCTGTCTTCCCCAACTGCTGCTTCTCCAAACTTCCCAAAACACAGCTTCAGTCACTGTAAGGAAACATTCTGCCTATCCTAGACCCTCTGAGTTCTAACTTGAGCTCGTGTCTGGTGACAATGTGGTATACAGGCAATAGGAAAGTGTGGCAGGATTTTATTGTTCAGAGTAATGGGTTCATCATTTCTGTTTGAAGAAATCCAGTCTCAACAAAATGTTTCCTATCCTTGGGGAGAAGGGTGGAAGAAGAGTAAATGGAGAGATGGAGAAATGAGAGTTCATGTAAATATATGTTTTAATCAAACCTCGTAAATTACTCTAAGTAATGTTTTAATGAGATATTGTAGGAGCTGAGAAATGTTTCTATCGTTATGTTTTTTATTTTTTATTTTTTATTTTTTATTTTTTATTTTTTTATTTTTTATTTTTTATTTTTTATTTATTTTTTAACAATCAAAATACATACTTCAATTTACAGGGCTTTAGCCATGGTAGATGAATTTTTATGGGCTAAATTCCCCCTCTAGTTTTGCTATCAGGATACACTATGAGGAGTTAAGCCTTTTTATTATTATTAGACCAGATTGTCAAAGCCAGTTATATTGCTCTCCTAAAACTAGATGCAAGATCGCTTGCCTCTGTGCAACATCCATAAAAATGGTGGCTTTTTTTTTACTGCAGAATTCATTTTTTTTATTCATGTAGGGAGAGCGGGTTCATATTCTTAGCTTCCTCTCCTCTTACCCGAAGTCATTTGAGCAAAGGCTCTTCCAGGCGTACAAAATAGAGTCACAGGAACATTGATTGGAAGGGATCTCTCAAGGTCTCTGGCCAACTTTCTGCTCGAAGCTGTATTAGCACCAACACCTGAGCAGGTCAGCCCTGGCCTCTTTCAGCTGAGTTTTGAAAATCTCCAAGAATGGAGATCCCGTAGCCTACCTGAGATTCATGGAATCATAGAATCATTAAGGTTGGAAGGGACCTTTAGAGATCATCTAGTCCAACTCCCCTGCACACGCAGGCTCTCCTAGAGCATGTGGCAAAGGATTGCCTCAAAGCACATCATATATTACGAACATATATTACAAGCATAAATTACATATAAATTACAAACATATATTACATATATAACCTATGCTACAATCCAGCCTGGTTTTAGCTCCTGCCCAATTATCTTTAAAAATCCGGGAGCTGAACATTTGCAGATTGATTTCTTCCAGTGCAGTACTGCATTCTCAGTGAAGAAATACAAGCATGAGTGTGCCACAGTTCCCCAGTGGAAAGAAATGAGGCTAAAATAGTCAACATCTTTTAATTAGCACTTCTACTCTTCCTAACAAAATTTCCTTCAGAAATAAACTGTTTCTCACCTTGGAATCCATAGGGCAGCAGAGCCTGCTTCATCCCTGCTATTTGCTCAGCTTCAGGGAATGAGCACCTTGTCCAGCACAAGCACTCTTCCTCTCCCAGCTCCCACTCCTAGTGCAAAGTTTGCACCTTCCTTCTGCCTCCATATCACAGTTAAGAAAACTATCTTCAAATAAAAAATGAAGTCTAGGTTCCAATGTTTGCTTTCTTTCTAGAAAGGCCAGCACCAAAACTGATAGACTCTATTCTCTTACATGACATTCACTATGACCCTGTCAAATAATCAAATGAGAGGCAAAAATCTAAATAAAAAATGTGCACAGTAATTTATGTAAATTGCTGTGTAAGCTTTTAAGCTGCTGGGCTGATAAATACACACAAACACATACACACACAAAATGCCACTTTCTTTAATTAAATCCATCCTGCTCTGCCTTCAGGTGAATAAACCCTTCTTGCTCATCTCTTACTGTGATCATATTCTGCATAAAATGACAAATTAATAACTTGAATAATAGTTTAACAGTCTGATTATAACAGTCTGATTACAAATCTTGATAGAGGAAGGTATTGTTGCTGGAGAGGCTTCCATTTAAAATGCAGTAAATCAGATGTAACTAAAGAAAGAAGGCACAGTTTAAAAACTTATTTAAATGAAGAAATGATAAATAGGAGAAACAGTGTCCATTTCTCTTGTTATATGGGTATGATTCAGCTACAGAAAATCCTCAGCAGAGGAGCTGGTTCAATTTATTGTTATCAAAAGAGATTAGAGTTGCAGATCCTTAAAAGCCACCAGAGCTTTCCTGTGTTATTATCTAGGCTTGGCACTATTTTTCCTCCTTTAGAACACAAATGAAAAACCTTTTCATTTGCAATGCACATTGAATATTTCCTGATTTAATGCAGCATTTCCTCACTCCACTATTACTGTGAACTTCTGCTTTATTTCTGCTGTTCAAGACCATATAGTGGCAAGCCAAATTCCACACTGTTCAGGGTTGCAGCTTGCAGGCTTGCAACCAGCCTTGAAGCTTACAAACCTGTAAGACTCACAGAGTTTAACTAAAATATTTCTTTCCATGCACTGGCCCCTGCACTCATCAGGACGGGCCAGAGCAGTCCCATTGTAGGCTGCCTCTACCCCTTTGACTCTTCACTACCATGGCTGAGCAAGAGCATGTCTCTTTGCCTCATAAAATATGGTAAAATCTGCTTAGGATATACATGTAAATCTCTGTTCAGAAGTGGAACACTTCCTCATAAAAGTCATGCCAAAAGTTTGCGCAGAGGATGGAAAAGGATGCTCTTGCCATACGATGATTGCTTATTAAAAATGATTCCCTTAGAAAACTACCACCACAGTTGCCTAGTCCCAACTGCAAGACACCCTGTGATGCTCTGCATAAGCCAGAAAAGCTCACAGAGCAACATATTTTGGCTGATTTTTGATGTGGTTAATAGATGGTCGTAAAGGGAAGAGTGCAAGTAATCAGGACATTCTGCCAATGAACCATAAAACACAGTCCAGAAACACCCTTCTCTCCTTTGCTTCTGGCTTTTTGCTCTCCTAGGGTGTTGTCCAAGCTCTGGCTGTCAACTGTTTCTCCTGCATCCCTGGCTGAGCCTGGCCTGCAGCATGATGACAGTAGACAATAAAGACAGATAACAGCTTTGAGAAAGCCATCAGCCAAGTCTGGGCGGTTGGAGATTTTCACATGACCAGCCATCTGCTGCCCATTCCTCAGGTAAGCTCAGCAGCCATGGTTCAGAGGAAGGAAAAGGTTCTTGTTCGCTATGAAGGATTTCCATCTCACTGCTGTAAGTTCTTAGAAATGTAGGAAATAAAAATTACACTATTTGAGATCTCACACCAATTTCCACAAGTGACAGGCAGAGAGTAAGATGGGGTTGGAAAGCAGAGGAGAACTAAGGAGAACTAAACCCAGGAGAACTAAGCCAACCCAACTTGCAACCTTGGCTTCCCATGAGGTGCCTGGGTGACCAAAGAGCCAACTCTGATGCCTTCACGAAGAGGGCCCAAATGGCAGTTGGGGCACCTCCTGCCAAGCTGTGCCCCAACTTCTATGCCACAACACGTACATGAGATGGTAACTCTATATGCATCAAAGAATTTATCCCAGGCCAAAACCACAAAAAACAGCAAGTACAAGACATTAAACATTCCTCAAACTCTAAATACTGCCTTTAGGTTTGATTCAGTGCCCATGGAAAGATTTCAGTGAGCTTTGCAATAAGTTTTTTACTTAACTCTTCATCTTCACTGATCTTGAATTTAATAAAACGATAATATATTTTTGTAGCTATCAGATGCTATAAAACTAGTATTCTCTCCTTTTTTGATTCTTTTTTGCTTTTCTTTGGGTTTTATTGCTTTGTTTTAAAAACCCACCTAAAATCTAATACAAGGAGAAAAATAGTATTACAGATCCACAATATCATAAACTGAGCAAGGACAGAAAGTCTTTCATCCTAAACCTTCTGGGCACAATCTCTTTCATTTACTCCAGATTTAAAGTCTGTAGGTTAGAATAAACTCATAAAAAGTAAATCAAAATCAAGTATTACAGCAAGTCTTGGAGAAACAGGACAGTGAGCTATTATGTTGATGTTTTATTTGTCTTTGCAAGTATGCTGTAGCCCCATCAATTTGTATTCCAGAGGATGCTGCCCACATATTCATGTCCTCACCGCAGGTCACACGTAGACCATCAGCTTCAGAAAGATGATAGCTGGACACCAGCCCCACTGGCCTTTCCCATGCTATCTGCTGGGAAAGCATATGCTCTAATTTCCCCCTACACTTTTCTTTAGACGACAGTGGAAGTTATTTATGGTTAGTCACAACTGTCATGGCTACAAACCATCTGCTAACCCTGAAAGGACCACATTCAAGCAAACGCCATGTCAGGTATTTATCATCCATATGTCTAAGTCAGATGTCCCAACTTCAGATACATTTTTTCCCTACATCCAACTCAAGCCCTGCTTGTGTCTCACGCCTTTGGAAAGCAGACAAATAGCTTTCCCCTTGGCACAGCCTCACATTGCAGGCACATCATGCAGCAGATCCTTCTATCTCCAATGGATCCAAAGGGTATATCCAGCTGTGATACAGCAATAGTCCTTCTCACGCAGCAGGGACTAAGCTGGGCCACAGCAGGGAAATCTCCAGGAGTCAAGAACAGTGAAAGGAGCACAAATCTCAGTTCTAATCCAACACCCAACTACCCTAGATGTAGTTGCATTCCAATGACCACCACTTATAGCAAAACTGTCGGCACATATGCAGGCACAATGTGCAGGACAAATCGTGCAGAAATAGGAATATTGTGAATAGGCAGGTTTGGCAGGAATATTAGCTCTTCATTTTTAAAACAGGTCTGTAAAAGTTTTATGTATTCAAGCTCCAGGCGATGTGCTCTAGGTGACCCTGCTTGAGCAGGTGGAATAGACTAGATGATCTTTCCTGAATAGAGTGGAGAAAGTGACAGGAGTCTTTTGAAAGAGTATAAGAAACCTTCAAACCAGGTGATGCATTTTGAGGATCCAGTTCCAGGCTCCTGAGTAGAAGAAAGATATTGTGTGAGTTCAGCAAAGGGCAACTATGGCTAAGTGACTGCAGAATTTGTCCTGTGAGAAAAGGCTGAGAGAGCTGTGACTGTTTAGCCTGGAGAAGAGCAAGGGAGAATCTTATCCATGTGCATAGATACTTGGTCGGAGTATGTGAAAAAGACAGCTCCAGCCTCTTCTCAGCAGTGTGCAGCAACAGGGTAAAAGGCAATGGGCACAAAACAAAACACAGAACTTTCATTCAAATATACTAAAAGGTTTTTAACTGGAACAAGTTGCTCAAAACAACTAGCAGAGCAAGAACGAGCATTAACAGTTATTCAAGAAATGCTTGTTGAATAACAAATAAACATGAAACCCTCATAAGCTGCTCACAGTTTATGAGCAGTAGTAGTCAAATTAATTAATGTTTTATTCCTCCCTCAGCTCTATCAAAGATTATAAAATAATATATGAGCAGCCACATGCAGAAGGTAAGTCTAAATTATAGAAGTCTGTCAAAAATAAGTGAAAGAATGTAAACAATCCATGTGTAGTGAACCAGTGGAAGCCTGTTGCAAAGATAGCATTTTATTGTATAGTTACAATGACAAACTTAACACAATAAGCTAATAGCAAACACTCACAATCAACTGCTTAAAGTGAGGATCAATAACCACTCTTTGAGATGAATTGACAAAATACTCTAATTATTATTACTGTATTTATTTCCTATTTGTTCCACAGATTACATAAAACATCTTGTTCATTTGTTTCCTTAATGAATGGATTGGAGACAAACCATGGTTTGTTCTCAATTTTCCAGAGGACAAATGATGGACAGAAATCAAGCTAATCCTGATCAGCCTTTTGTCCTCACCCCTCACCATTTCCTTCCCACCCAGATGCTAAGATCTATATTTTGCCTTCACACATGATGATATGAATTTTGTGTAACATAATCAGAGCTGCACTGATGTTACTGTGAGTTTTTGCTGTCACCAGGGAACAGGTTAGGAATGCAGCACACCCAGCCACTCTCAGGACTTGGCAAAATGGAATTGACCTCATGTGCTACAGAGCCAAAGGATCTAATGTCAGGTTTGGAACCACTTGGTATCCGTTGTACGAGGGTTACCCCTTCATCTGGTCATATCTTGTCCTGTCACCTGGGAATCAAGTCAATCCCATTAAGTGGGAGGCAAAGATAGGACAAGGGGGGAAACCCTGTGCTTTCTTTGCAGATACCATGCTGTCTGGATGGCCACACAGTTGTATGGTGCTGAAGCAGGACCGCCTAGGGGTAGATGGCACTGTTAATGTGCTCAATCCTGACTCTCTGCAATCCTTTCTGGTCAGAAAGCAGGAATTTGTGCTTGTTGTCTCTCTTTTCTTTCCTCCAACAAACAAGCCTCATTAATATCTTGCTCAGGGTAAGAGGAATGCTAAAAGATCAGTTGCTAACTCCTTGGGGTCCTGGAAGGAAGCTGGAATGGCAGGTAAGGCATTGACTTCAAACAGTTGTGATATTTCAATCTAACATGGGTCTAGGTCACAATCCTGTGACAGATGTGTAAGTCACAATGATAGTATGATCATATACACGTTTCCTGACTATAGGCTTCACCTCCCCCTAGAACTGCTGCTTTCGTACAGAGATTATATTTTGTGCCATTTACGTGTTTTACTAGCCTTTTAAAAATTCCTCATTTGGACGTAACTTCTACTTTTCCGAAGATCCTTTTTTATTTCTCCAAGAAGACCTACATGGAAGTGAGGGTTGTGTATTTATGAGGCTGTTGGAGGAAAGAAAGACAGCAAACACGAGGAGATGAAATCATCATGAGAAGCTGAATATTTTTACATCATGCTACAAAGCAGGCTAAAGAAATACAATAAATCACTGTGGTGATTACCTCCTTTAAGACGGACCTGCAGGGTTTGATAGCAACGGGTGAAGTCCTTGCCCCAAGATCCCTGCTGGCATGCAGCATGTGTGAAGGGAGCAGACTCTTTTGGAGCAATTTCTCTTCTACTGCTCAAACTCCCTAACATCCTTCCTGCATGTTCTGCCAGGAAATTTTCCATGCCGTTGGGCTTGTCCTCCCTCTGTGCTGTGGGACAGAGTATCCCTAGGCCTTGAAATATGTCTGTGGCACACCAGTTGAAGCTCATCCTTTCTGATCTCCCCACTCCTCTTACAGCCCTTCCAGCTTTTGTTCTGCTCCCACCTCTGCCCAATAGATCATGGACCAGAAGCAACAGAAATGAAAGCAAAACCCATCCTGAGAAGGTCTTAGTGAGTCCTGGCTTAGCCTCATATGGCTTGAGGTCATTTGGATGTATTTGGATGTATGGTTTGGACTTATGGATGTCATTATAATGGGAACAAGGGCAGGTGACAGCCGGTCTCCACCCTCCACAGACCTTTTCAGATCGGTCTGACAATGCCTTGCAGGATGGAGAGAGAGACGGGACAATGTGCTGACTCAAGGGTAGCACATCCACCTTGCTTGCTACTAAGATGTCTTGGGAGAAACTGGCATTTTGGTAAGAGATCCAAGCACAGAAGTTTTGTCGTTTTGGATGTAACGGGTGTGATTTAAAAAAAAAAAAAAAAAAGGAAATCCAGGTTTAGAAAGAAACATATGTTGGGGTTCATACCAGGATTAGTCTTATACCTTGCTCTGGGGGAATATACTTCACTTCTCTTTTAACTTAATATCACATTAGAGACTGTTTTCTGGTATGGTAGATACCGTATTATGAATACTTTATTGCCAGACTCTGAGAGCTAGTGAAGTGTTTGGGATAATAGAAATGAATAATGTATCACACATTCACTGCTTACCAGACTGATTTGTTTACTAATAATTTAGTTTAAAGTACATTATTGTTTTACTACTCACACACTGATTTACTTCCAAACACTGACTGAACAGATATCATTAAATTAGAATAATTTTTAACTTTAAAAATATATTGTTTACAATTTCCTCTTTAGCAAGGCATTAATGCAGATTATTTGTCTCTGGGATTGTGGGTCTGAAGTGATCTTCAAGATCATTATATCTAGGATATTTCAAAGACTTTTGTTTTTACCCAGTGTCTGTTCCAGCCCTCTCATTCCTCAGGTGGTCTGTGGTGGTCACCAAACCAAGAAGAGTCTCCCAGCAGTAAGGTTCTGCTCCAGAAATGCTGGCCAAGACTTCACGGTTTGTCTACCCCCATGGACTGACTCACCTAGTCTCGTAATAAATAACATGTGCGTCGTTCTGTATTTCTGCACATAGTTTAGGAGTATCATATAGCTAAAGGTAAACACTTCAGCATATTTTTCAATGACTCTAAATCATGTTTTTTTTGCACTCATGACATTAAGAAGCAAAATTATGAACAGCTAGAACTCAGCAGAATAAAGTTCCCAGGGTAAAGCTGAAGAAATGAGATGATGTATAGCCTATGCTACTAATAAGTGTTGTATCTATTTACATTAATTTTCAGTCAAAATTTATACATATATATAAAATCTTATATTTTTAATAAATAAAGAAGCTCATCTAACTTTGTAGTGTTACCATGAAGGTAAATCACTATGATGCCTTATACAGGTTTCCTTCTTTCCTTTCTTCTTCAGCATGAAAGCACCTAGATGCATTCCTAATACCTGCATGTCATTCAGAAGTCTAGATAACGACACCTATGAAAAGAGGTGAACAAACTAGTGTTTAAAATGGAGGCCCTTGGTGAAGGGGAAAAGCACAGTAATATTCTTAAAATACAGAAAAGACTGCTACAAAGAGTAAAAACAACCATTTTCAATGGATGTAGAAGATAAGAATTCAGAGATTATAACGGAAGGAAGAATATTCAGTTTACTCATTTAGGAAAAGCTGTTTTTATTTTTATTTTATTTTATTTTTTTGTAGATGGAGCACTGGAGTAGTTTGCTGTGGTCACCTCAGGGTCTCCATCACAGGAGGCTGGAAGAGCAGGCTGGACAAGCAGCTGTGAGCATGCAGACGAAGCTGAACGGCAGGTTAGCTCACCTCCAGGGTCTTTCTCAGGCTCCTCCTAACCCTCTGCTCAGGAGTGCAGCACAACTATGGGATAAGCTGCACGCAATAACGCCTGCAGATATTTGCATCTAAAAGAAACTGGATCTGGGTTTGCTAATGGACACTCTCAGTCTCCATCTGCTCTTAACATAGCAATGTGGCCCGAGTGGGGCTTGGGAAGGGAGGAAGCAATCTTCATGCACCATCTTCAAGATAAATGAAGCCAAAGAATATTTCTTCTATAGGTAGGACATTACCACTTAATTTAGAAGACATTACCACTTAATTTAGAATTCTCTAAAGAGAAAATCAATGCATGTAGGGCTCCGAAGGGATTTAGCAGAAGCTGTTTAGTTTATTTGCCTCTCAATACAAACGCAGACTCATCCAAGAGATGTAATGAGGCCAGTTGTTGGACTTGTTATTACCAAAGCCTTCTGAAACTGGAGAAAACCATGTGGAGCCATTGCTGCCCACCCGCTTCTCGAGCTTGCTTATCAAAACGTGAATTTTTCAGGGGATAAAAGTCAAGGTAGCATTTCCAGTACTTGATGTTGGCAAAAAAAACGTATAGGGGAAGAAATCCAATCTCAGAAACTTGCTGTAGGGCCACACAAAGGATGTAGGAGATCCAAGATAGACCCTGGAGATTCAAGACAAAAGCCCTCAGCTCTGTGTCACTGCATACTTACTGTTCTCATATTCCTGGATCTGCACAACTATTCCAGGATATTTCTAAAAAAAAAACCTTTCACTATACATTAGAATTTAATTCACCTTCCTTAAGCATTTGAAAGCAAGCTTTACGCTTATAGCTCCAGGAACTGAGGCAAACTTGGTATTTAAACCATCACTTCTAGGGAAAAGCTCGCTCCAATTTTGTCTGTATCCTTTTCTCTAGCAAACAAATACTGAAGTTGTGCTAGATGTAAACACACTGAAATCTAAAAAATCAATTTCTTTGATGTACCCACAATCACAACAAAGCCAAGATTAACTGAGAAACACTCTTCATTAAGAAAAAGTTTCACGGATTCTAGATTAATTAACATTCTGTCTAAATAAATTGATAACTACTAAGTAGCCTGATAAGGAGTTGGCTGCTCTAGGACCAGCACAGGACCTGGAACAGAACATCAGTGTAATCAGCACGAGATTATTCCATAACCTCTGGGGAGAGTTTAGTGTTTTAAGATGGAATAGCATGAGCACAATTCCAATTTCTAGTAATTTTTCCATCTTGAGAATTTATCCATTGCAGTAATACAACCTTAGCCCTTACTTTTGCCCCAGTCTAACAGTACTTAGAACAAGTCTTAAAAAAAGGATGCTAGACTCATTTGTAAGATTTAGGTGTAGGTTGTTTTACTTGTCTGACAGGGGTTTACAGTCTAGAGTTTTTTGTTCAGGTTCATGGGCAGTGCAGATTTAACACAAAGATGCAAATACATTTTTTACACATTAAAGTTGATTTTGATTTTGAACGTATTTTTCACACCTATACATTTTGACCAAGCTTGTTCATTCATTACTAAAAGCACATTGAGGGTACCATATACTAAAATTGAAATACAAATAGTGTCAAAATATCTGCAAACAGCCAAAACCCTAAGGGATCCAATATGAGACACAAATCTAGAGGAAAAAATAATACAAATGAAAGAACTCTGCTTGCAGTATTATATTTACAATTTTGTCTCAAATTTTTGCAAATATGTAATTTACAAAGTACCGTCTTTGTAAAATCACAGCATCTCAACATTTTAATATATTGAAATGGCCCCTCTAAGACACCATCTGCATCCTTTTCAAATCCTTTCACGTGCTTCTCTCAGCAGAAACAACCATTAGGAAAAAGCTGTGTTTGAAAAGGTGTCACAATACAATAGAAAAAAAAAGACCTCAGGAAGGTTTGGGAGCTTGATAGTAAAGAAATCTACTGCAGAAAAAAAAAATCAATGTTGCTATCTTTATATATCAACATAAACTTTTATATTTCATTACATCACTGAGAAAGACAAACTGTAATGAATAAACAGGGATTCGGTGGATCAAAGATGAAATGTCCCTTCTCATGAAATACAAACCCGTCCCTCCAAAAAGTTTTAAATCCTTCACTTTTAGATCCTTTGCATGCAGATGAAGGATGAAAAGCCCTATCAATGCTCCTTGCAGTCAAATACAGCTCCCTGGGGCTGAACCTCATCTAGCAGTGACATGGTTTTATATCACAGTGGCATTAAGGACTGAGTATATTTCAGTGCTGACCTGAGTAAAATAGCTAAATTCTGCATGCGCTTTCTTTAAGGTATTCCTTAGATATCCCTAGAATACCTATAAACATATTATAGGTGTTTTCAACTAGATGCAATACAAATGTATTGACAAGAATAAACTAGATGCAATACAAATGTATTGACAAGAATAAACTAGATACAATACAAATGTCATGACAAATGACTTCTTGAAGGCAAGTTTCCATTTGACTTTTGTGTGCATGTGTTTGTGAGCAGTCCCACTGATTCCTCTTCCTAGCCTTTAGCCACGAGCATTAAAGTAAATTTACAGACATTAACCTTTGGAAAACAAGTTCTTTCTCCCCCCAGAACAAAAGTAAATGAGGGTGTTTGTGTGACAACTGGAAGAACTGACTACTTACTATTCAGCACTCCGCAGTCATTACTTGGTATTAAGTCCCTGCATTCATAATTCACTAATCCTTCATTTCATAAGATTTGGGTAGTGGGAACAATACTCTGAGACTCAAATGACCTCCCCACTACGGATAATGTTTTGCAAACAAAGCAAAATGTTCCCAAACATTCTGTATAGGCTGAATGCCCTTCACTTAACAAATCAACAAATGCAAGGAAGCAATGAATACATTTGAGGAAAATGGGTTTGGCTCATAGATGGAAGGACTAAATCACTGAATAATGTATTAATTCTACCAATGCTAATATGAATGAAGAAAGAGGTATTTAGATATATGAGGTCAGGCATCAGAAATACTAGTTTTTGCAAAGTTTGCATCAGGAAATGTAGACTTCCACTGCCCTTCAATTAAAATAGAATCTTATTAATTTTAAATTTCCTTGAAGCACACAGGGTGTTTGTAGTCATTGCAGGGCAAGTCTGCTCTCTGTGACAGCTCAGTCTTTCCAGTATTTCTCTCCAAATTGGGGGAACACTTGACACACTAGAGACTGGGGCTGATATTTAAGAGGAAGTGGAGAAATGGGTTGATGGGAATCTTGTTAAGGACACTGAAGCTAAATACAAAGTCCCGCCCTGGTAAAGAATAATCCAGAGCAGCCGGACATACTGGAGGCAACTGGAAAGCAGCTTTACAGAACAGGTCCTGGGGCTGGTGAGCGAGCTTGGGTTACCTCATTTAATGGCCTGGGGGCCCCCAGACCAGTTACCCAGGGCTGCTGCTTCAACCCTTCTTGCACAGTATCTCCAAATCAAAGCGTATCTCGTCAAAGGAAATATCAATTTTTTAAACACCCCCTGAAAGATATTTTGTTTTGTTTTTTTTCCTTTAATTCTGAGAAAAGGCTAAGCTCAGGGCATTTCCTGTTTCAAAATTTGAAAATTTGGATTTTAAAATTGTCTAAAATTTTATGGTAATATTCCCAAATACTTTCTAGTGATAAAAAATACTTTAATAACTAAATGCAAGAACCTCATCCTGGAAACTCAAACCCAGATTTTCTTCAGAGAGTGGCTCACTTTGCTCTTTAGACTGTTCGCTTGACTGAATATTCTTTGATCTTGGAAATATCATTTTCCTGTTCTAACTTAGAATAAGTTCCACGAGTTTAGCTGCTTTTTCTTTGATATTTCCTTCTACAAGCTAACAGAGAGCTCACCCCATTGGAGACCCACCAGCCTTGGGACTAGCACACTCATTTGGGAAGCATCACCCCTAAAATAAAGTCTCCCAAAACACGGCTTTGGAGGAACCCAGTTGCAAATCTATGAAATATTTTGAGATGGCGCCCTGTGAACCTATTGTGGTTGCTTTGCTGAGCAAAAAAAAGAGTTTTGGCACAGAACTTGAGCTTCCTGTACCATATCAAACTGCTACAACCTGGGAGTCCAATTTCTTGCTTCTTCTTTCTCTTGGGATTAATGAATATTAGATAGAAATAGATAGAATATCAGATGGAAGAGATGCCCGTTCCCATCCTTGCACTACATCAAGTAGGGAAGGAATATGACCCCGAGTCTTTCCAGGTATCCTGTGAATGCCTAAACTGAGGAGAAAAAGCTGCACAGCAGCATTGCACTGGAGCTGAAACGTATTTATCACCAGGGAAAAAGTCCCTGAACTGCAAATCCCATAGAGTGAAGCCTGAGAAGAACTCCATCCACCTTGTGGTCATCAGGTCTCCAGCAGCTACAACATATCTGAAGACAGAATTTGTAGTATCTTGGGGATGGTGGTGTTCTCCGGATATATGCTCCCCTATGATCCACTGGGAAAAATGTGAATCTAATATTCCAATTTAGGTCCCTAGAATGACAGAAAAATACCTGCACCCCTTCACAAATGTGAAGTGCACGTCTGCACTTCATTTCTTTCCTCAATCTCCTTCACAGTGTGTTTGTCCTAGACGAAAATTCATTCAACATTCAATGCTTTTTTAGCTGGATTAGCCTCAGGCAATGCTCATAATTACAGTATTGTTAGAGCTGCTTTTTATTCAAAATTATTCTGTTAAAGATGCTTTCACACACAGAATCCTGTAATTTTTCTAGTAGTTCACAGGGTGTAAACTCCTTGCTAGACTGACAGATTTCTTTCTCTATAAGTCAATTACTGCAGGAAATCCACTAATACAGAGGGCGTAATGCAATTATTTGGAATTGATTTCTTATAAGCTTATGAATAGACACTTGTGCAAGTTCAAGTTTGCTGTGAGACTTCATAGTAATAACAGTCCCATTTTACATTAGCTTCATCCCAGGGGACTTCAAAGCACTTTATAAATAATTAACTTAAATCTTTAAATCTTTAGGGTGGAAACATGGCCCAGAGTCTACTTGACTTCTTGAAGATCTGCAACTGCAGAATTTAGACTAGATGACCTCTGAGGTCCCTTCCAACCTGAAGCACTCTGTGATTATATGAAGTAAAACTGAGGCACTTGTTCCCCCTATTTCAACACATTTAGCAGAAACAAAGAGCAGTTATGTTTTTATTTCTTGTCCCATCTGATTCCTGAGTTTCCAGTAAGAGAGGAAGGAAAACATAAATACAGTGTTTCACTGAGATAAATGCTTTTCTCATCCAACATTTGGTATCCTGTTCTAGTATTTTTTCACAGAGTTGCAGTGGCTATAAAATAAACTAAACTAGACCATTCTTAAGTTATATTTGCATCATTTCATTAAAACGTGTATGTTTTAAGTAGACCAAATTATAACTAACAGACTATATATTTGTAACATCCAGCCTGCTGTCTTGTAAAAGAAAGGATATGCTGCTTTAATATTTTTTAAAAAATTCAAATTTGATAGGAAGACATTTGGAGTTTGTATATTATTTACTGTGCAGTATCTCAGAGGCCTGTCTGATGAAGTGCCAGGCTTAATTGAAGTTATTGTAATCATATCACTATTTTTTCTTAAATACTTGAAAAAAACTTGGCACTAGAAATATTGACAGATTAAATAGATTCTATGATGGGACCTAGGAAATTCCTCAATTAAAGCATGTGTATTACAGCATTCAGCAGTTATTAAATTAATACATGGTTGTCTTCTCAGCACTCTGAAAGCGGATCCAAGCAACACGCAAGTGATGAAGGGAAAGTTATATAATATGCAGGCATCAGTCTGAACAAAACTAGTCACTTGCACATGGGGATTTAAGAGCTGAAATTGGTGCCTTTAGCACCACAGTAGCAGCGGAAGAGTAACTCAGATGATGATGAATAATCTGTGCATATTCCCTCAAGTTAATAGGCAGTTAGTCCTCAAAAAGGTGTTTCTGCTTGTTCCCCAAATAGCCTGAGAATACTCACCTTAGGTGAAGGTTGGTCCACGTCCTCCCTCTTCTGGAGGGTTTTGGATTCTGCATCTCCAGACAACCTGCTCCAGCACCAAGTGCAGAAGTGAGCACCTGGCATCCTTCTTTCCTAAACTGTTCCGCTTCTTTAGGGAATTAAGATTCACTGGATCAAAGACGGCAATTCTGTTAACCACTTTTAATGGTTCTTGAAATCTGCTATGCTGCACAATAACTCTGGAGAGAGAGCATGGATTAAATTATCCTGGAAAGGGTGTATGGAAGAGTTCTATGACAATGAGAAACTGGTGCAAATCCTTGATCTAACCATGCAGAAGAATTAACTTAATTTTGATTCCCAGATGAGTCCTGTGAGGGTCCCTTATACCTTATTGTTGGCTTTGTTCTTGGCTGATTAATTTGGGTTTCTAAACAATTGTTAAACCCAAGAACAAAAGCCAAAGAGTGGTTCATTAACTTGAAAGCAAGAACAACTATTTGGAAAGTGGGTTTCCTCAGGGAGCATTGATTTGTTTATACAAAGCTTCGCAGTGTTGAAATGTGAGATTTACCATAGAGACATAGATTTTGTTTCCTTGGACTGCCAGTGGTTAGGGCACTTGCCTTAGCACAGGACTGATCCCTTAAATTTCCTCAAGTAATGAGAAAATTCAGATGACATCAATTTCCCGCGCTGACATCAACCTCTGGCCTTTGTTTTCACTGTGAAAAGTTTTGCATTAAACAGAAAACTGCATTGAACCACATGAAATACTTAGGATTTGCAGTTTGAGGAAAAAGGATAGTGGCATTTAGCTTCTGCTCTTTGAAACTCAAATATTACTTAAATAATTCTGGTTTCACAGTTACATAATGGAAAAAAAATACACAGTAATTCACATTCTAGCAATTGCTCCCTTTTCTGATTTAGTTTAGCAAAACTGGTTCCCTGGAGTTAAAGAAAATCCAAAAGAGTAGGTTTATTATTCCGAGCTTGCTAGCACTGAGTAATTTCCAACATAAGTTATTAAAAATATATATATATATATGCCTTCCTCCATGCCATAGAGTAAACCACAACAGTGAGATTTCCAAAGTGGCTATATCTCATTCCAAAAAAAATATCAGAATCCATAGATTGTTTGAAATCTTTTGGACTAGCCTATCTAGTAATACCACAACAAGACATGCAAAATAACTTTAACACTCCTACTCTTAAAAAAAATAATTTATGCTTAAAGAAAAAGAAAAAATGAATTGGCCCTTATGAAAAATTCTCTATCTAGGGAAAACCGTAGCCTGGATAATTCATTTAGGCTAAATATATGGATGTAATTGAAAATCCAAATAAGATATACATATACATTGATCCGTATGATTTAAATCAAGCCATAAAGCATCAACATTATTCAGTAAAAGCTGCTGAAGAAATTGCAGCCAAGCAGAATGTGAAATTCCAGAGAGACAATTCCACTGGCTGGGAAAAGGACTTAATTGATCTTGACAAAGAAGCCTATATGCTGTTTAATTGATTCCTACTCTAAATTCACAGCACATTCAGAACGAGAAGACAGGCAGCAGAATAGTCATTACCCATGTCAGATTACCACTGGCGAGGTCCAGAGTACTACAGGTTCTTGTTAGTCTCTAACAAGAGACTAACAGCTAACGGGAACATTAAACTCTGCTAAAAACAGCACAGAACTCTGTGAGAGAATTGCTTGAGAAGAGGGGGGACTTGGAGAAGATGGAGCCTGACAGAAGTTCAGGCATTGCAGAGGCCTCCTTGAGGTGAGAGACAGTGACCANTTAAATTATCCTGGAAAGGGTGTATGGAAGAGTTCTATGACAATGAGAAACTGGTGCAAATCCTTGATCTAACCATGCAGAAGAATTAACTTAATTTTGATTCCCAGATGAGTCCTGTGAGGGTCCCTTATACCTTATTGTTGGCTTTGTTCTTGGCTGATTAATTTGGGTTTCTAAACAATTGTTAAACCCAAGAACAAAAGCCAAAGAGTGGTTCATTAACTTGAAAGCAAGAACAACTATTTGGAAAGTGGGTTTCCTTCAGGGAGCATTGATTTGTTTATACAAAGCTTCGCAGTGTTGAAATGTGAGATTTACCATAGAGACATAGATTTTGTTTCCTTGGACTGCCAGTGGTTAGGGCACTTGCCTTAGCACAGGACTGATCCCTTAAATTTCCTCAAGTAATGAGAAAATTCAGATGACATCAATTTCCCGCGCTGACATCAACCTCTGGCCTTTGTTTCCACTGTGAAAAGTTTTGCATTAAACAGAAAACTGCATTGAACCACATGAAATACTTAGGATTTGCAGTTTGAGGAAAAAGGATAGTGGCATTTAGCTTCTGCTCTTTGAAACTCAAATATTACTTAAATAATTCTGGTTTCACAGTTACATAATGAAAAAAAAATACACAGTAATTCACATTCTAGCAATTGCTCCCTTTTCTGATTTAGTTTAGCAAAACTGGTTCCCTGGAGTTAAAGAAAATCCAAAAGAGTAGGTTTATTATTCCGAGCTTGCTAGCACTGAGTAATTTCCAACATAAGTTATTAAAAATATATATATATATATGCCTTCCTCCATGCCATAGAGTAAACCACAACAGTGAGATTTCCAAAGTGGCTATATCTCATTCCAAAAAAAATATCAGAATCCATAGATTGTTTGAAATCTTTTGGACTAGCCTATCTAGTAATACCACAACAAGACATGCAAAATAACTTTAACACTCCTACTCTTAAAAAAAATCATTTATGCTTAAAGAAAAAGAAAAAATGAATTGGCCCTTATGAAAAATTCTCTATCTAGGGAAAACCGTAGCCTGGATAATTCATTTAGGCTAAATATATGGATGTAATTGAAAATCCAAATAAGATATACATATACATTGATCCGTATGATTTAAATCAAGCCATAAAGCATCAACATTATTCAGTAAAAGCTGCTGAAGAAATTGCAGCCAAGCAGAATGTGAAATTCCAGAGAGACAATTCCACTAGCTGGGAAAAGGACTTAATTGATCTTGACAAAGAAGCCTATATGCTGTTTAATTGATTTCTACTCTAAATTCACAGCACATTCAGAACGAGAAGACAGGCAGCAGAATAGTGATTACCCATGTCAGATTACCACTGGCGAGGTCCAGAGTACTACAGGTTCTTGTTAGTCTCTAACAAGAGACTAACAGCTAACGGGAACATTAAACTCTGCTAAAAACAGCACAGAACTCTGTGAGAGAATTGCTTGAGAAGAGGGGGGACTTGGAGAAGATGGAGCCTGACAGAAGTTCAGGCATTGCAGAGGCCTCCTTGAGGTGAGAGACAGTGACCAGTTCCAGGATGGTTGGTACCTGTGGAGAGAATCTACAAGACTGCTGTATTTTGCACTTAACGAAGGTCATCTTCATCTCAGGAAACACATGAAAATGATTTATTTCCTGTCTTAAAGAAGCAACCATTGCAAATCAGGCATTCCTCTCTAAGTCAAGGTGGTGCAGAGTCTCAGGTGAATGATAAAAAAACAGCAGAAATATGAAACGGCATTAACAATAGTTTGGGGAGATTCCTGAAAATGCCTCTGGGACATTCTGTCACCCTACTGTGACTGGATGATAAGGTGTAGGACCGTGTTTTGTCCTAGCTGCACCAAAGACCACACTCCAGCAGCATCACAGCACACACAGACATGACCCGACAAAGCTGTAGATTTGGCAAAACTCAGCTCCTTTCAGCAGGCCGTGTTTCCTGAGACATGTCAATGTTGTGTGCTTTGAGAGAGCTACAAATGGTTGATTCATTCTCCTAAATGCAGCCCTGTCACTGAGGGCACAAACAGGCACCCACAAGGCATCCTCTCACTGTCATTTAAGCCACTGTTTCTCCCATGCAGCCCCAACAATGACAGATGGACTAGGTTTTTCAGTTTGAGAAATCCATTCTCATTTAAAAATCATCTTCTCAGCTCATCCATTTCTCATAGGCTGCAAGTCAGAGCTCAGGCTACAATCCCTACTACCATCAGGCTCCCATCAAATGGGAAAAAAAGAAGGTGCTCTACTAAAATTGCTAGACCTGCTAAGATTGCTGGACCTGCTGAAAGCCTCCAGACACTTTGCTGCCTCCTGTATATAGGGCACCAGTGGGAGGAAAACATGACTTTTTGACCGTGCTCAGAAGGGCGCAGGGGGCTGCTGAGCAGGGAGCATTGACAAAGTGGCAGGAGGACTTCTCAAGGAAGGATGAGTGTGGAAATGACACCCAGAGTAATTCCCTGGATCCAGGTTCTCAGTCATCAGCCAGCTTAGCTCCATCAAGAGCTTGTCCTCCCACAGACAGTGCACAGGGGTGTCACCAGCACCACTACTGCTGCAGACACACATGAGCCGAGTTGCTGCCAGGTGAAGTCCTGAATCAAAGGATGGCCACGTCTGGCAACCAGCACAGCAATCTGGAAGAGCTGCTTTCAGGAAGGCACAGCCTCTGCCCACCTACAAGACACAGATCTCAGGGTCTCCGGCCTCACAGCAGTGATCTCCCAATATCCTCTCACAAGAGCAAGACGACTCAACATGACGCTTCCCACCTTGACTACAGCCACTCTCAAGGTCAAATCTACCAGTTCCAAGCAGGGACCCACTGATGACTGCTGAACAATTCCATGTGCCCAATGAGCTACCCCATATAACTGACGAGTGATGGGGTACGTACTGAAAGGTACACTTGCTAACAGACCAATCTCTTCCACAAGGTTGAAAAAGCCAATAGGACACAGAGCAGGAGACATCCTTGTTGTCATAGGTTATTGCTACCCCTCAGATATAAAAGCCAAACTAAGTAGCATATGTGTAAGTGTTGGAGCACCCTTGCCTGCCCGGATTAGGCCTAGATAGCCCAGGTTTGCCCAGTGCCCTGACCCTGAGAAAAGGTGCTCTGAAGCCCTTGTCCTACGTAGGCATCTGCAGCAGGAGCTGCGGCTCATCTGCCTCGCGAGTTGGGCACAAGGTCTGGCCCAGCTCTCGCAGCCGCTGCTGGTCCCTGTCAGGACAAGGTTTCAATCACCAGAGCAGCACAGGAATACAGCAACACCTTTATTCTCTGCTGTGGTAAAGCCCTCTCAGCATTCATTTTGCTCTGGTTTGTGCGTCACCAGCTTTACACAGGTCGGTCTCATCTGGGCTCCGCTCTGGGCAGGGGGCTTTGGAGCTGCTGGAAGGACGGGCTGCCTGCAGCACTGTTGAACCACAGAAGGGAAAGGCTCTTGTGTGCTCCCTGGCCTCGCTTTTGGTTGGGTTTCCAGCAGTGCAGAACGTGGTCTTGATGAACGTGGCGAGGGGAAAGTGAGCGGCTCCTGCATGCCTTTGGGTGTGCTCTGAGCAAGATGCTCAGAGCTTTGGTGGATGGATGGCAGCAGATGAGCTGAATGTTCCTCTGCAGATTCTTGAGACTCTGCCTCATCTTCTGAAAGCAGGACCATTCCAGGGACCATGATGGGAGGGAGTTTTGTTGCTGGTTGACTCTCCACTAATTTTCCAGGAGTAATTGTCCTTCCTTCTTCTTTTGGAAAGATCTGCCCCGGATTGCTCTCATTCCTATCTCTCTGTCTGGGCTCTTTGGCCACCTGCCTTCTGCAGTGCACGCCTGTATCTCCTGCAGTCACAGGCCAAACAATCTGCTCTTCTAGCGGTTCCACAGGTCCACTCTCCATGGTGCTTTCTTCTGACCCACCTTTTAAGGGTTTTGCCTTGGTAAGCCTTTCTCTTTTCTCCTTCTGCTGCTTCTTCAGCATTTCCAGAGCATCGTGGACAAAGGTCTCAGCATACACTTTTAATTCGGAGTGGAGCTGCTGAATTTTGGAAAGTGCATTGGCAATGCTGCAGTCCCCTTCAAGCATGCTCCTGTCTTGGGATATCTCAGCCGCAGTTTGGGA
>VZSG01001074.1:130481-153125 GCA_013398315.1 Nothoprocta pentlandii | reverse complement strand
GCGCCGGGCCGGCCGCGAGCCACGGCCGTGCGGCACCAAGGGATTCCTCTTTCATCACTGTTTTCTTGAGAACCACCCAGCGGTTCTCCTCTTCCTCATCCTCAGAGGAAGCTGAGGAAGGTGCCAGGTGTGGGAAGTGCCTGATCCCAGAAAAGGCGCCTGTGCCAACCTTCCCAGCGCCTCACCCCACTCCCGCAGGACATGCGGGCAACGTGGTGACCCTTCACGAACAGGACCCTCCACGTGGCTGCATTTCAGCTGGCATCAGTGCCCGTTTCGGACAACCTCTTAAGTGCTTTAGAACAAAAAGTGCTATAAAAACTACACAGTGGCGACAGGTCCCTTCACAGGCTCCTCTCTCCTCTTGCATGTCAGCTTCAGTGTGCTGGTGCCACCACCGAGGATGGCAGGAAAGAGCCAATGTTCTGGAGACCAGAGGGAAAGGACATCAGGCGCTCAACAAAACTCCAGTCCTCCACTCAAAACAGGAGGCCCAAAGTACGTTTTTTTCCAGCTATTTCGTAGCTGAACTTCACTCCTGGAACCCGCAGACACTCCTGCCTCCCCGTGCCCTGAGAGCGGCGCGGACGCAGCAGGGCCCGCCTCGCTCGCGGGAGGCTCTCCCTGCTTGGGGGAGCCTCCCGCCGGCGGCGGCTGCTGCGCTGGCAGCGCGTGGCCAAGTGACGGTCACAGCCAGCCCCGTCGCACAGGAGCCACCGCAGCCCTGCACGCGCACGGCCAGAGCTCAGGCCTCCTCCGCTCTCCTCCTGGGTTGCAGGAGGGCAGCGACACTCGCCTGCCTGGACGTGCAAACTCAGCATGTGCCAAAGCGGCACAGAGCAGTGCTCAAACGGGTGCAGGACTCAGCAGTGCTGAGGCGGCCGCGCGGGCAGCTCCCCGAGCAGGCCGGGCCGCAGAGGGGGCTGTGCCAAGGCCTGCGGAGCGCGGGCCCGGGTGCACCTGCCAGGCACCCAGCTCCCACAGAGAGCTGGGAATGACGGTTCTTTTCCGGATATTCCTTTTTAATGCAGCAGCAAAATTCAGACCTTGTCTAAGCGTGAGAGCTCCTGATCCTTCTCCCTGCAGGGGGAGCTGGGTGGGTGGCCGGAGCAAAGCCACAGCCAGGCAGCAGGAGCGCTGCAAATGGGAGGAAGGAATCGGCACAGCCCTCCTGTTCTAACCATTCCACCACCGATTACAACCTTCCTACTCGAGCCTCACGCCACTCACCCTCCTGGAGAGTTCTGCTCCCTCTGTCGGCAGCAGCACCAGCGAGGGAGGCGGCAGCTCCCGAGGCGGGGAGGAGACATGAGGACCGTGGCTGCAAGCAAAGCTCTTTCTGGGAACCAAGGTCTCTTCTGACGCGAGACGGAAGCATCTGAGGGGAAGGGTGGGAGGCGAAACCCAGAACCCGGCTCGTTACTGCTTTCAACTTTCCCCATGCAAAAGGCTGCAGGTAGAGATGCTGCTGCCAAAGCCTACAGAGCACTTGGCTTTTCCTCCAGCGAGGAACTCGGCAGCCGCCCTCGGCGCAAACAGCTGCACTCAGATACTCGACCTTCTCCTCCTAGCGAGGCCACTCACTACTGCCTTCACCTCAGAGGCCGAGCAGCAAGTGTCCCCGTCCAGCCCCTGTGCTCTCCTGGAAAGCACAGCCACAGTCCTCTGCAAAGCAGGGACTTCGACCTGCTGTTTTCAAGCTCAATCTACCACTCAGCCGCAACCAAACCATTCCCACTGTTCCGGGGAACATCGGCACTCAGGACGTCTCTTGGAACCGGATCAGGACAGACGACAAGAAGTGAGGCCCTAGAGCAGTGAGCTGCTGAACCGCTATCCTACTTCAGCACAAAACACCAGCACCCGCACGTGATGCTTGATGGCAGAGGCGCTCGGAAGCTTTTGCAATTCCTTATTTCCACAGGTGAAAACCTCCGAAGCAGAAGTAACTTCACGGCCTGTTCTCCAGTTGCCCGTGTTTGACTCTCCACGTCCAGCTGAGGCCGCAGTCGGGGGCGAGCGTGCACTGCAGCTCGATCCCGGAGTCGGGCACCTCCATGTCGTAGTGGACCGGACGGCCTTCCTTGGTCACCAGGCTGAAGGCAGGCACTGGTATCTGTGAAGCAGAACAGACAGAGCCGAGTGACACTTGAGGTGTCCTTCAGCACCTAGCAGAACATCCACTAGCAAAGAGCATGACTGGCAAATAGCTCCCAAGCCACGAGAAGCTCCGGGAGAGAGGAACTCGTGCTCGTCAAACACACCGGCTTTCCCTGAGAAAAAAATATCTCGGGAACTGGACTCGCATCCCCTCACTGCTGAACCAGGGTTTGGCCGTCGCCGGTGGTTCTTCGGCTGCACTGCTGCGTTTGGGCACCGTGGACTCCTTTGTGGGCTAGTGAGAGTTTGCTTCGTGACCTCCAGGAGAAGGACATTTGCCAAAGAGAAGCAACAGCAACAAGGCACGTTCTGGGCTTCTGCGACCTCTTTGTGAGGATCTCCACCCGCCTTAGTCTTGGTGCCAAAGCACTGGCAGGCTCTGAGGAACTGCCCAGAAGGCCCACAGTGACATCCCCTGGAGTTGGCCAACATCTACCCAGCCTAAGGAGACAGTGGCACCACAGCCCAAACAAACACCTTTCTTTTGCTGATATAACTGCTTTAGAGGAAAAGCCATATCATTATTTGCTTTTCTTTAGGGATAAGGGAAAGAATCTCTCTCTCTCTCGTCAGAGAAAAGGGTTTTTAAGCAGCAGCTATGGTCCCTATGACAAAAGGCACTGGCTCATGATTCAGAAATGTTTTCTGGCACTACACCCATGACAACAGCATTGAAATCAAGGTACTGAATGCGCTGCTACTGTCTCTGAATGGAATTGATTGTTGGTTTTAAGACATTGTGAGGCCGCATTGCAGGAGAAATTTCTTCCCAGACCCCAAGTGCAATAGTCAAGCAATGCTCAGCTCTGTGTCTCACCTGGCTGCTTATCCCGGTGGCGATGTCTCCCACCTTCGTCCTGTGGAAATCCCTGATGTGTAGATTTTCTCCACTTAGCAACTGAATCTGGATTCTCACTCCTGAAATGTGCCGGAGAAGTCATTAATTTCTGCTGTAAGCAGAACTGATTCACAGTCCAGCACAGAAAAAATTGCTATCAAGATACAGGCATCAGAAGAACTATTTTTTTTTATTTGCAAGCACTTCATGCATGTATTCCTTGACTGAGCATGGAGGCTTGCTGAAGACAACAACAACTCACAAAGAGCTGGATTTGGTGAGGAAGCAGCTGAAGAGACATATTGATTAGCAAAACCTGCCCTTAAGACTACTCTGCAGAAGCTTATCGTTGTAAAGGATATATTTGTGCACCAGGCAAGGCATAAAGCTGCATCATTCTGGATTCAGGAGGTTCTTCTCTCACTACATTATATGGGCTTGAGTGCCTTCCACCCATGTACAACTGGGCAGACTTGGCATCTTGACAGCCCAAGTGCTTTTAGCAGGGTCTATATCTGACAAAGTAACTGAAGGGGAGGAAGACCTCCAAGACCCATATCCCAGACCCTCCTTTTCTTGAGGGGATGGGGGGCTGACCATTAATTCACTGCTTTGAAATGCAGACTCACCATTGAAATAGCTGGGAGTGTCCGTGTGTCGGCTGCGATTCAGCAGGTTGTTCCAACTGAAACTCTGTCCGTCTGTCTGGCTGTTCCAGGAATGAATCCCAGAGCTCATGGTGTCCCTCAAGCTATGAGAAGCCTTCAGGGAGTTCTGCAGAGATAAGAACAAATTTGCCAAAGGCTCCTAAAGGAAATGGACTTCCCGGAGATAATAAATGGGACTGACCCCAGGAAGAAAACAGTAGAAATCCACAGGGATATAGATTGGGATTTAAATTATTCAGCATTTACCTGCCATCTATAAAAGGAGATGAACAGGAATGCAACAGTTTGCAGATGTACAAAGCTATTTACAACAGTCAAATCAGGAGCTGATTGAAGAGTTGAAGGGGAGAGGAAGGCGGGGGTTCGTCATACTGAGTGGCAGAATAAAGCAGCAGAAAAAAAGTCTATTGTCAGTAAGTGACAAATAAAACACACAGGGAAAACAAAACCAAACAAAACAACAGCAATAAAAAAGGCAAAACCGCCTCGTTAACTCTGCATAAACAACCAGGGTCTCAAAGCCGCTGTACTAGTTGGGAAAGCCTAAAGCACCCGCCACAGGGCTGAGAAGAGGAATAGGAACAGGAGAAGATGATCGCAGTACTAAATGACTTTCACAGGTGACAGGTCACACGATTCAGCACCCTGAGACTTCAAGAAGACTGACTGAAGGATTTATGATGAAATTACAGGCTTCCCTCGTTCAACACGGCCCATTCGCTATTTCTCAGGGATATTCTCTACTTTATAAACACCACGGCTAAGACAAACAAAATAATTAGTTAAACTTAGTATGGAAGAAACACACTGCTAGGTCATAAGTATGAAAGATTTAAAAATGAGCTCATGGAAGACAGATCCATAGGCTGGCAGAGGGCATCCAAGAGGAGGGTCAGTGTTTTCTGCCCCTTCTTTAAGCGGCCACTGGTAGGAAGAGGCTCCTGGGTTACACGGGCTCCAGGTTTGGGTGCTGCTCAGCGTGGATCCCGCGCCCACGGCTCATCCTTCTGCTCCTTGGTCCTGCACAGACATGGGCAAGGCCCTGAGGTTCTCAGATCCACAAGCTTGATGTCTACTGTGAGAACACAGCGCACGAGAGCAACTGGAAGTGGATCCATGTCAGATGTCAAACTAAAGAACAACTAAAATCCTAAATATCCTCTTGCTCTGGAATAACAAACTCCTTCCCCAGCGCCCTCCAGCAATCTGGGCACCAGAAAGCAACAGCAGATCTGAGAAGCTCCAGACGTCCAAGGGCTGGAGCTGCCAGCGTCCCGGAGGCGGTTCCCCTGTCGCCCTCCAAACCCACAAGAACAACAGTAGTGCCTGTTTATATTCACCTTCTCACTGGCATCCGACACAAAAGGGCTGTCGATACTGAGGCACGAAAGCATTTGTTCTTGCTCCTCCAGCGAGTAAGGCTGTGACAGGCTGTTCAGGAACAGTTCTGCAAACAAAAGGGAGACAAGAGAGACATTTGCAGTGATTCCTCTCATACTTCCTGCTCTAAAGACAGTTTACTGCAAGTAATACCCAAAGGTTTCTCAGCATTATCCCATCTACGCTGACATTAGTGTCTGTAAAATACCTGACACACCATTCCTGGGAAGTAGAGGCTATTGTTGACATTGTGAAAATAGGGAAATGCAGCCCAAAGCGACAGAATTTGTGCAATGACATGCAGCAACTCAGAGCCAGAATAGCATGAGCACCCAGAAGTTCCTGTTTCTTGCCTGTTACGCCACCCAGCAGCCTTCACTCTAGATCCAACTGCATCATATCCAGGAAAAGATAAACTTAACTCTTCAACTCCAGCAGTAACTTGCACTGAGAATATACAGACCTGACAAGGAGCCCAGCCACCCCTAAAATGCAGGTAATCATTCCTCAATTCTGTGGCAATTGTTGCACTTCAAGACAACTTTTTCCTATTTATTTGTGAAGACAAGAAAATATGGGATAAAGAAATGAAAGTTTGAGGTGTTCTCTGGCAGCCGAACTGAGCTGGAACTTTACTCATTTTCACACTGAGCTTTTGTAGCTGCTGCTAACCCAATTCCTTGGTAGGTGGATATGGGTTTTCCAAAGCCTACGACAAAACATTTGCAGACTGAGGTCAACTTAGCTGCTTTGTTTGATGTCTCCCATCTGAAAGACTTATCTCTATATCAATCTAGAGAAATAACTGTGAGGAAAGCAGAAGAAAGGCATTGCATTTTTATGATATTTCCAATTGAAAAGCTGAATTCCTTTTCCATGTTGCTCACCTATTTCTAGCTGCTGAAGCTCTTGTTCTGAGATGGTTGTTACTTTCTCTGCATGACTGCAGCTCTTCAGGGGTAGGGGAGCCAAAGAAGAGAGAGGTGGAGGATCCCAGATCCCCGGTAACTCCTTGCACAGGTTCCAAGGGGTTCCCTCGCCCTCCTCTGCTTGCTCCAGAGATGGGGGTGGGACATCTGGTCTCGCACAAGAAACTTCCCCTGATAATTTTGGGTCGGAATCAGTCTCAGAAACTGGGCTCACTGTGGGGGACAGGGAGGCTTGTTGATCATTTTCTTTGTTTAAAGGCAGATGTCTGGGCTCTCTGTATTCACCTTTCCAGGGGCTTGTCACACCTCCCACTGCAATAACAGAAAGGAGACAAGCATTAGCATAGAGAAAAAAGAAAAAGCAAAAGTCACTTTTGGCAGTAAATGTGAGTTTCTGAGTTGCACCTTACTGTAAAATACAGGTCATCAAAAGAAGAGCAGATCTTGTCTGCAAGTTCTTGCTACACAGAATTATGCTGAAATAAATTTGAAGAGTGACAGAGGGAAGGCTTTGACCACAAACATGAGCTACAGTCAAGGATCAAATAAACTTTTTTTTTTTCTCTTTTCTTCCAGTTTTGCTGAATTCAAGACTTCAGCTCAACAGATGCAGAAGACATTTCAACTCAACACGAGCCAAGGCCATGGTCACACCTCAGACACACTGATATCCTCCACAGGACTATTCAGCTGGTGATTGCCTGCTTTACCCAGGTGCGGGAGCAGCTTTAAAGGTAGGACACTTTTACCTTCTTCAAGTGCAACCGTGGTCTTAGTTTTCAGTTCAGACGCAGATGCTCTTTGAACAGGCTCTTTCTCCAGGCCCATTTTAATAATCTCCGCAGTGAGAGGGTTGCAGGAAGGCGGAATTTCCCTCAGAGGAGGTGGCTCCTTAGCTATCTGGGTAACAAACAGGAAGTGAAAGAGGTTAGAGCAGAGAGGCCTTGTTTGTTTTCAGAAAGGTTCTTCCCATCCTGAGAGTTTCCAACTGAAATTATGGCATTAAATGAGACATCTCTGAGGTACAGAATCAAAGACCTGAGTAGTAATTTTATTACTAAATGGCTACAAAGTCACACTCAAGTCATGAGCAGGATAAAGGAGGAGGGAAAAAAAGCCCTAGTATCATAACCCATGGCACTTCAAGGGGAATCAGAAATGATCAGCTCCCAAAGCAAGATTTGTGCCATCTTGGATGCCCAGCTGGTTCTCAGACAGCCTTCCTGAAGTGACTGTCTCGCTGGTAAAATTAGGTTTTCCCAGCTTAAGTGCCTTGTACTGGAGCTATTTTGGGTCACTTACCTTTAGACAGAGAGGGTGATTGTAATATTGGGTCCACGGGTGGCACCCGTTGAGCATGTGCAGCATCATACAGCAGCTGCTCCAGACATCCACCTTGGAGTCGCAGCGCTTCCCCATCACCACCTCTGGAGCCATGTGAGTCTCTGTGCCAGGCACGTAGTTCCCTAAAATCCCGATGGCAAAATCAAAAGATAATCACCAAACTTCCGTTCAGAACAGAAGAGAGAACTGTTCCACTGTAACTGCTAAGAAGTCTAATTGTTTTTTTTTCTGAAAAAGTGACATAAAAGCCACCTTAACGCAAAAAGTAGCATCCCATGCTCCTCTCAGCTGTCCAGAGGCCACATCTTCAAGTCAGTCTCATCCCAGAAGTGTGGATGTGACCTCTTGTGGATGTGACAAAACACTGACTACAGCATTGCTGACAGGATTTTACAGAAAACAGCCGCCTTCTGGACAGAGATAAGGACCAAGTTCCAATCCTAAATGAATCCTGGCTGGCAGTGGGCTACATCAATGAGGGCAACACTATGAGCAATGTAAGTCTGGAAACACAACTGCCTGCAAATTAGCCAGGCAGAAATGTTCGAGAGGAACAGAAGCAAAAAGAACAGACAGCAATTCTTTAGCAAACATACCTGTGACTAGGCACTTTCCCAAGCTGTCTGGATGAAGGTGAGCAGAGTGTCCGAAGTCGCAGAGAAGAGCCCTGCTTCCATCATCAGATAAGAGCACATTGTCCGCTTCGAAAAGAGGTTTTAAATTAGAGTCCTATTATTGTAGTCACTCATAAAGAAAAAAACATCCCAAGCCCATAGAGCTACGGTCTTTGCTGAGTGCACACTAAGAACCAATAATCTCATCGAGCACCACTGGCTTCAGCACCTATCCAGCTAGAACTATCTTGACTTGTGCACTACCAGTTATCTGCTCCAGGGATTCCTCTATCCCAAGGGAGAGGCTACACTGGGCAAAAAACCTGTCAGGCCCACTGGACGACAGAGAGAATGAGCTGACAAATATTATATGGCCATCTCTTTAAAATAAAGTTAAGTTCAATCTGAATTGCAGAGCAGATTACCTATTAAAACCTTTCTGTCACTACCTAAGTCTTTATCTCCAAGCAGTTTGTTCCTTTTTAAGACAAAGGAAAGAAATAACAATATATGTTAAGTAGCATTCTACCTTTTACATCACCATGAAGAATGTTTTGAGCATGAAGATACTCCAAGCCCTCTAAAGCCTGGCCCAGGTAACTAAGAGCTCTGTCCTCTGGCAGGCAGCCGCTCTGTTTAATCAGCTGGCCCAGCGAGCCACCTAGAAGAAAATGCACAGTGCTCATGTCAGAAGAAAATCCAGACACTTCATGTCAGCCTGTCTGTTAAATACTTCTCAGCAACATCAATAGATTTCATTCTGTTCAAAAGAGCAATAAGAACTGCCAGGTCTGGCAGTCTTTATCTTCCATGCATGGGTCTGTTCCCTCTTTATAATCCCAAACTTTTTACTATCCATGGAAACCAGCCTCTTTCAAGCAGTCTTTTGCTTAGCAAAAGTTTAAGAGTTTTGCTTACTATCACAAGCAACTTCCCTGTGATCAGATGAAGCACTTCTAGACAGTACTCAGCTGACCCTTCCAAGGCTCTGCTTTCCATGGTCCTGCTTGGGGGAAAAATGCCTCAGACAATGGATGTTTCTAGGTTTGCTTACACTGCACTCCCTGTCACAGTACAATGTGCTTTATAGGTACCATGTAAATACACCCCTATACGCAGGGTACTTTTAGCTGGTGACCAAGAGATATTTATCTTCAGCTGGAGGGAGAAATGCCTCCTCTCAGAAATGATCACGTTTAAACAGCAGTGGGTGCAATACATACCTACGCCAACCCACTCGGGAATTAACGCTAGGAACAGTCTGGATACACCAAAGGGTTAAAAGATTTAAAAGTGGGGCAAGAGGAAGAGGAGATCAAGGTCCATTGCATTTGACAACTACAATGGTGCTTCCACTGGGATTCTCCTTTCTCACCCTCCATGAGCTTCATGAAGATTGTCACCCAAGGCCCTTCCTTCACTGCTCCGTACAAGGGGACAACTTTAGGACTCGTTATTGCAGCACATGTTGTCAACTCCTCTGCACGGAAGTGTTCAACTTGCACCTGGAGAAACAAAGAAGCGGCACTGAGCGAACGGAGAAAACTTCTCACCAAGGCGTCCCGCGCTGGCGCTGAGTTCAGTGTCCTGCTCCGTCTAGTGTCAGAGGCCCCCAGATCACCTCCACTGCCACCAATAAACACGTACAACAGTAAGTGGGAACACTCGGGTGGAGCAAGGAAGAAGGGAGACATTAATCCTCAGCCTGAGTTAAGTGCCCATCAGTCAAAACCAATGCCAGGTTCCCATATGTCTCGCGTATGGTGGAGTACAGGGTATCTATTTTTTGAGGTGTTGGGGAGGAGGTTAGTTTTTAATTTTTTTAAGGTCACTTGTGTCTCCGTTAACGGGACATTACTGATGACTTAAGCATTCTGCTTTCATGAGATGCAAAAGGGAGAAGCCCAGGGACAGAGCAGTGCTTGGAGACACGCAGCTCCTCTGAAACAGGAGGCAGTGTGAAACATGACCCCAGGCACTGATCTGCACTATCACCTTTTTAGGTGCTAGTCAGGCTGCACAGAAAAAGTGATTCAAGAAAGACTCTATTCACTAAGTTTGGCTAAAGAAAATAAAACAAGGATTTGCTGAAGACCAGAGGAAAACATGAGTCATTATGATGCTGGTGGGAAAAGACTGTATCATGTTTCTCCACTGTCAGCAATGCAGCTAGAGGTGGTTTGCTTTGATCTCAAGAATGTGGAGGGCAGGTGCTTGCAACACTAAGCGGGGTGGGAGAAGGTCAGGTAGTCCCCGTTTGGTGAGGATGGCAGCAGTAACTCCAGAGAGGTGCTGATAGAAAATGAAATATATTATGGTTTACGTGTTCAGTTTGCATGTTAGGACTCACTGGTTCAGTGTGATCTGAGAAAATGTATTTCTTATCTACAGAATTGGCCTTGAAATCTTCTAGGAATCAGAAAGAGTTACCTGCCATTTTGAAAGGCTAATGCTTCTCCTAACCTCACATCTACTTTCTCTCAGCACTAATCCACCTCTTATTGCCGAAAATCCCCACTTTTCACATTTATTTCCCCTGAGACTGTGTGTTGGCACAGTGGATAATTAACTTGGGTAGTTTCATACTGTCAGAAAACAAGATTGTCATATTATCCCAAAGCTCTACATCTAAAATGCGAGGACGCAGGATAAGAAATAACTTTCTAGATGTTCAAAATATTTTCTATGCAGCTCACGAATGAAATGATTTTTAAAAAATGGACAGGATGGCTCGGTCTTGCTACTTACATCTTTCCGTTAGGCAACGCATCAGGTTGAGAGTAATGTAAACGAGAGAAAGCGAATATTTTTAATTAAAAAAAAAAATCACAACTTCCAATTTTCGCATATAACATTTTCGTTCAAGACAAACACTTCCCACACACTTTTCAAAGTTTTCTATTAAAGTAATGTGAGAAACTTATCAGTTTGACGGAGCTGATGAAACTATTCAAGTGTTAAGTTGAAGCAGAAGAGTTCACATTCTCATCAGCTACTTGCGTTATCACTCTGCCTTCACCCCTCAGGCCTCCCGTGGCGGTCCACAAATAAATACCTTCATTCAAGTTATATCCGCATGCATCACGCATCATATGACGATGATGCATCTTGGCAAACAATGGATTATTATGGCAGCTTCTGGAGAAATACAACCTCTTGCCGAACTTCTAGCAGCATCACCTCATTACAAAGTGCTGGTGCTGTCTGTGATGCTCACTGAGCAGAAGAAAACTCTCTCCTTTTTGTGTTCTTACTCATCACCTTATCTTTTCCATATTTTACTCACTCTTCAGCACAGAACCACTTGCAATGTCATCATTTATAATGGATATTTTTAAAGATGGGAATATTTACATAAGCAGAAAACTCCAGGAACGTTTCCCCCACGCCTACTAACTAAGCATGCACTCACAATCTTTTGGAAATCTCTACTCTTCTAAGTCTGTCTCCCCACAGAGAAGCCAAATGTCCTGCACCATTCTCTGAAGATCAAAGGAACCTACTTGTTACTGCTAAGACAGAGGGCCCGTGTGTGCACAGTGCGTCTATCTGCTTCTTCCCTCCGTGCCATCACCTGAAAATTACCCCTGAACAGCAGCATTACATGCTGGAATGACAAGACGCTGTTTCTGCTTTCTTGTATCAAACAATTCCCCTTGATTTCTTACATCTAGATTACCTTTTTGGCAGCACACTGAAATCCTGTCTGCTTGTCCTCTATTTTGTATACTTCTCCAAAAGAGCCAATGCCCAGAGAACCGTGACACTTCTTCCAGTGAATCTCTTCTCTGTACTCGTAGTCCACTGGCTTTAGTTTCTAGGGGTCAAGAACCAGAAAATGAGTTGAAACAAGCATAGAAAAACATACATGCCAAGCTCCAGAGAGAGAGGGAGACGATAAAATATTCAGAAAAGGTGCAATGGTACCACAGTTTCTCCCAGTGCAAAATTGCTTCTGTCACTGGCTTGAGGTGAGAGGATATGGGAGGACCTCCCAGATTCTGCACGTGCTGCTTGATCTAAATAACCGCATCCCTATGTCCTAAAAAAGGGCAGCTTGGAGCTCCAGACTCCTGCCTTCACACGGAGGATATTGTTATGAACTGAAATCCTATGAACAAAAGATCCATCCAACTAAATGTAGATCTCTATGTGGGAGCTAGATCCTTTCTATAGGTAGGAGATGGAGAAGACCCGTGCCTTGGGTCTCAGGGTAGATGTGTCAGGCAGGTAAGTGACATCCTCAACTGCACGGACAATACGATAGGGTTGTCACCAACTGCAAAGTCCTCTAAGAGGAGTTTAGGGAGGCTGGCAAAGAGCTGCAGTTAGGAGAGATGACTCAGGAAGATTTATCTGCATCTGCTGGGTCAAACTCCTGCCTTTGCCAAGGGACAGGGGTAAATTTTTGGTTTACTGGCAGAGGTGGCAGACAGGCTCTCTGCACCTCTGTGATGTACAGGTTACAGGTACCTTCTACTGTTGGTGTTAGTGTCCAGGCCATCTTATAATCAATCAACTACTGCAGCCTGTCCACCTGAATGGTCTGGATGCTTCCACAAACAGAGAAAGCATTTTGGAAGACTGGCCACCAACAGAGACGCTTCTCTTAGGTTTTTGAACAAGCCATCCATATTTTGCGAACGAGTAAACCAATTGGAGCTCCAATCTCTCAGAGAAAGAGAGATTTGGCCTTCAGAAACGGCCATCCTGCTACAGAAGCCAGCACACGGCTGCAGATTCTCCCGAAACGCAAGAGGAACTCTGCCTAGCACTGCACCAGGGGCAAGGTCAGGAGATCACCTCGTTAAGCAGCACGCCTTCGTTGTCCTCTGCTTTTTGCGATGGTTCCTTCAGGTCCAGACCGCCTCCTCTCCACGTCTTGGCGAGGCTGGCCAAATTCTGCGGTTCACCGAAACTCACGCTCCCCTTCAAGGCGTCTACCAAGTATTCTTCCACAGAAATCTTGTCCGAACTGGTTTTCATGGACTGGTTGACACATCTGGGGAAACTGCATTCTAAGTTTAGGCTAGATAAGCGATGCTCACTGTCTGCATAGTTGAAATCACCAGGGCAATATGTTCCCAGTGCATTAAGTTTCATGGCATGGAGAGGACTCTCCAGGGGTGGGAAATGAGGAGGTATTATGTTGTACGGGAAAGGGTGAAGCGTTTCAGGCTGTGGAACACTGTCCCTCTGATAGTGACGTTTCCAAACATGACTAAGGCACTGAACAGGGCTGATCAGCTTGTGCAGTTCTGTTTTGTACTGGCTCCTTGGTGAAGGGACTTTGCCAGCGGACAGAAGTTTCCCAGGTTTCTCAAACAGCAGGGGGTCATAGGCCAAATCCTTGCCAAGTTCTGAAACCCAAAAATTGTTTCTGTAGAGAGTACTTTGGTGTGCTTCATCCTCCTAGAAAACAAAACAGGACAACTGAGCAGGAACTTCAGTGAAGCCTCCCGAAATTCAGTCAAGAACTGTAGCAGCTCGCAGGGGAGCCAACAATACAAAAGCAGTGTGTAAAACCGGCGCTCACCTGGACTGGAATTGGGGTGCAGCTTTCCTGTTCTGGAGTTCTGGGACCACGTCTGCCAGCAGCTACTGTTTGTATTTTCAGCTTGGATCTTTTTTTATGCCGTTTCTTTCTGTTTTTACCACGATGCCTCCCTCTCCAACAGGTAGGCGCCATCTTCCCCTCCGTTGCGTGGGCCACATTGTTAGGGATTTGATCAAGACTGTCTGATCGGCTATCGAAAAAATGAAAGAGCACAAAGTCATAAAGTCTCTTAAATCTGATGGTAAGAAGCATACTTTCAATTAACAACAGAACAGGAATGAGAATTAGCAATACTGTCTTTGGAGATTTTTAAGAATGGAAAATGCATTCTAAAATGCAACAAATCAGATTTTTGACATCAAAGCAGAATCATTTTAAGACAATAAGTAACAGGGGAGAGGAGGAAAGCAAAAAAAGAACACCAAGTATTGACTGTGCAGCATTCACAAATTCTTCACAGAACAGCAGGACTAGAGGACAGAGTAGACAGTGAAAAGCACTGAATGCTTCCAGGTCACTTTGGGACAACGTATGGCTGTGAGTTCTAGGGCATAAATATGTCAAATATAAATAAAATCTATTTAAAAGTTTTGTTAAAAATAATAAAAGCACTTACAATATAAACATCTTCTCTATTCGAATATATTTAATCTGTGCACCAAGAGAAAATGGTGACTAAGGGAATTGAAATTAAACAGCTTCAAAGAGCCAAAAACTGCTGGCATGTAGAGCTCCATTATTATAATGCTACAATCCCTTTTTTAGGAAATCATACGTATATAAAGCAGCGCTGGCCAGAACAATATGTGGGGGCTTAGGCAAACCAAGGAATCTCTAATGAAGAATATTTGCTTGCAGTTATTCAATACAATCTTGATAGTTGTGTTTTTGCAAGTTGTGAAAGGAAACAGGAAAATTCATCTTCAAATGAAGGAACTGTAATTGCTCTGTTGATCCTTGCAACACTTCTCTGCCTTTATGGAACAGTGACAGAGCTCACAGCCAGCTCAGCCTCCTCCACGGTTCTCTGCTGTCCCGGGGCACCATTAAACGCTTACCAGATGCAGCAAGCAGAGCTGGGGCCCTTCTGTGCCTGCCACACACCTCCCCCAAGAACCGCCCCACTCTGCTTCTCTGCAGCTGCTTCATGGGGCAGTGTTATAAACTTAGTGGGCGATGTCAAACCCTACAAGGCCAGATTCAGCACCTGAAATCTGCCACAGATCAGGCAGCATCTTATTCTATTTCCCAATTTCAGTTAGAGAAGACCAAAAATTGCGCCTTGAATCTTTCTACTTCGGGCCCATGAACCTCATATGAAAAAGATCTCTTGGCCTTCGTTTTGAAACAAATCCACCAACCTAAGTACCCAGACAGATTACAAGTGATACGTGCAAGGTATTTTGAGCAGTGTGCACTTCTATTTCTTCCTCATATAGAAAGGTTTTGAGGAAGATTCTTGGGAAAAGACACATTCTTAGCAAAAGCTTCTTCAAGAAGGAGGAATTCTGGAGAAAAAAAGGTGCACATACACAGAGCCAGCGCAATTTGAAACAAGTCAGTGCACAGAACAGCAACGCTGGGTGTTCGTATTAAGAGACCTCCTACCTGTAGCGCTTACTGTGGGCAATGAAGGATCTCTCTGATAAAGTAGGGCTGAACTCTTGGCTATTTTCACCTGCGTGAAGAGAACAGGACACATCTTGGTAAGAACTGGCCTGAGGAGCACCTCGAGCACCAGGTTGACCCAAGCAGCGATCCAGACGCGAACATCACGACGCACGGTCACGCCACGTCCCTGCAGCACATTCTTCCTTCCCCATCATTAGATTTCTTCCCAGCACTGTGATCCCTTGATGCCTCAAGCTCTTTCCCACCCAAAAGCTGTTTTTTTAACACCTTTCAACAGTCAATCAAAAATAGACGATCCGGTGGGACACATTTGTAGTCAGCAAAGCTAGCTGTTATGGCCATATGGCTGTTATTTCTGCTTTATTCAGTAGATGCTGCCACATTATTAAGAGATTTCATGAGCTGCCTAAATAGAGACTGGGATGTGTCACCAATTCCACCCCACTTGGGATTACAAATAGAACTCAGCTCAGCTCTCCAGGAGCTCAAAGTGAGCGAAATTGCACACCGTGTTACACATGCCTTTTTCTCAATGAAGAGCAAACTGCGCTGCTACTCACATTCTGCTTGGGCAATAATAGAAATCGATGCAGAGCCGCCTTCTGTTTCTTCTTTTGCTGTTCCTTTGGTGATTACATCATTCAGGATTTTCCAAGGACTGTGAAAAGTGACCTTGGAATCTTCTACTTTGCAGACACTGCTCTGCTTTTCACTCACTGTCTCGCTCAGTCCCTTTGTCGTCGTGAGCTCCTTCTTGTGCTTGATGTTCGGCTCAGGAGCTCCTTGGCATGTAATTCCCATCACTGCCATTTCACAGGTTCAGAGAGGCACTGAGTAACAACAACAAAAAACACTGGTTATGATACAGCTTCACAGGCAGGAGTGGCTTCAATTTCATGAGGAAGAAGGCAGCTGAAGGTATCAGTTACAAAATAATTTATCCCAATCAAGGTCCTACCCAAGCTCTGATGAAGAAGCTAAACAAGAAGCCAGCACTGCCAGCTCACCACCCCTGACTGATACAACAGAAGAGATGAACAATCAGTGTTATCTTCAGTGCTACGCCATTAGTTTAGTACTGAGACCATTTAGGTTTCAATACAAAATGGATTTCTTGTTATATTCCCATAGTTTAAATACAGATGGAGTAACATAGAAGAGGGAGCTCTTCTTAAACAAGAAGAATACTCACAAAGAGACACGAGAGATCAGATCCACTGGCTGCATATTCTCTGTGCACCTAGCAGAAATTACCCTGTGTCCCTACAGTACAAAACACCTAAACGTTCAGAAAATGCTGCCCATTTTTGTATTCCTTGGACTCAGACACTCCCAAAGCCATTTCCCATTTTTCCTTCCAATGAAGCAGGGCTGGGCAACCCGCCCGCCTGCCCACAGCTCCTCCCGTGCACCCTGCCTGCCCCTTGCTTGCCAATAGCTTTTGAAATCCTCAGGCAACTAAAAAGAAGCCTGTACATCAGGCTAATGTTAATCAGGTTAAAGTTGATGTTGGGAAGAGGCGTATGAGGGAGCTGGAAAAAGAGGAAGATCAAGGTCAGATCCTCTCCCCTCCGCATGGCAGCGGCTGGCGAGTCAATCAGGCCGGGCTCTAGCCGACCAGCTAGTGCAAAGGGAGCTCCAGACAAAGCGCCGGCACTCGCCCAGTCTTGGCCAGGTGGCAAAACAGAGCAAGGTGGGAGGGACATGAGGATGGAAAAGGAGAAGCATTAAGGAAGCCTGGGAGCAAGGCAGGATAAGGGGGTATCGTGGGGAATCAGCAATGTGTGGAGTTAGGAGTTTCCTACAAACTCCCTGAGCACAAGACCGCAGGAAATCAGGCTCCGGTTGAGCTCCCGTGCCCCCTACCCTGCATTCCAAGAAAGGCAGAACGCAGCCGCTTTCCCTTCAGCCAGAACACGCTTTCTCAGCCCTTAACTGTAGGGTCATTTCCTCGTTCCACAGCCCTCTCACAGTTGAAGTGTGAAGGCTGAACGCAAACATCTCCATCATTAAACATGGCACGAAAACGCACAATCCCGAGGGAGCGTGTCCCGGCGTCCAGCATTCCCAACCCGGCCGCAGCAAAGCGGCGGCCACGAAACACAAGCGAACGGAACTGCTACCAGAGCACGTCCCATGAGGGTTGAATCTGCAGCAGGGATTTGCTTTTTTTTCTTTTTTTTTTTCTTTCTTTTTTCATCTGTTTCCCAGGGGCAACAAGGCCAGCAACACGAGGCTGAGCGGGGAAAGCTCCAGACCGGGCACCAAAGGGTGCTCGGCGCCAGCAGGGGAAGCAGGAGGGGTTGGGAGCCAAGGGCAGGAACCTGGGCGATTCGCAGTGAGTCACCCAACAACCTGGCAGGTAGACAAGAGGCGGCAACACGGAGCAACACGGAGCAACACGGAACAGCTGCGGCCAGAGCAGCACCGATGACGGGGCCCCGGCGCCCCCCACCTCTCCGCTCCAGAAATTATGTCAAATCTCAGCGCTGTAAAATAATCCCTGGGAGCAGCAGAAAGGCAGCCTGCCAGATGACTAACCCAAGCCACCAGTGACCAAACTGACAAGTTCAGAGCTATTTTTGTACTCACTCTCTCCCGATTTGCATTAACTCTGTCTCTCCTCGCCTGCTCCTCACCTTGAAGGGCTGCAGGGCAAAGCTGGTGCCCCTGCCCAGCAGCGCAGGGTTCTGCCCATCGCCCCCAGCCTGAATTAAAAGACAACAGAGAGAGCGGAGAGGCAGGATCGCAAGTCTGAAACGGAAAAGAGCAACCCAGAAACATCACTGAGACTGAAGTCAACAAAGTAGGTGCTTCGCTTGCCAAGTGAAAAAAAAAGCAGGGATAGTTCCTGTAAAAGCAACGTCGTCCAGGCCGGCGCGGAGCAGCCGGCTTAATGCGTGACTCAGGCCTAAGGAGGCTGCGTAGGCACCGGCACTGCAAGCCCAGCCTGGTTTAACAGTTTCCACATAATTTTCAGGTCCATGGGAGAAACAGAAACCCAACTACTTTACAGTATGCAACGTGAATTTGGGGAGAAGCTGTGATTTTTAGAAGCCTGAGCTTTTCAGGACTTATGGCGCCATAATTTTCCTGCGGGCAATATTCCACACTGAACAAGGCAGACTCACCTCACTGCCCCTTTGGGGAGGCGATCACAAGTCCCATTCATACTGTGCATAGCTATTTTTTGATAAAGCTTTTGATAAAAGGAAGCTTTTTGATAAAAGGAAGCCTTGGGAATGCGGCCTAGATACCTGAAGTCCACAGCAAGATCAGTGAGGAGAGGTTTTACCCAAGGTGAGACATGCTGGAGTGGTGGCTTTGGGGGCCCCTTTACCTGCCAGCACAATGGGCATTTCCATGGACAGCCATAATTTATAGATTCAACACTGGGAGCCACAAGCTGTGGAGCTGGAGGGTCATTGCTTCTTCCCCAAAACTGCTCCTTTGCTTTTTAAAGCTTTCCTTCCCCTTGACCAAGTCATGTAGGTTCAACTGTAATTCTTGATTCCAAAATTCCCAATTTTCTTCCTCCCTCAAAGGCAGCAAAGCCCTGCGTACACCAAAGGAAGAGAAAGTCATCAGGTAACACAGCAGATAGAGACAAACTGCATCCTTCGCCCACACAGGGCCTTTGCAAGCTCCTTGTCCCTTATCTTTGCTACGATCTCACACTCTCATCTAGTTCTCTGTTAGTTCTCGCTGCCGTAAAACAGAAAGAACGTTTTTAGAGCACGAAAGCCGGGCACAGCATCACTCACGTTGCGGAGACACTGGCTGGCGGCAGCGGCAACTCCTTCCTCAGATAACGTCCACGCTCCGGTGGCAGCCCATCGTAGAGGACAAGCCACCCCAGACGTGCAGGGAGTCACAATGAAGGGGACGCTCAAACCCTCCTGAGACAAGGGGCACCCTTGTGCTCACCGCTCCCTTGAAAATCCCCTCCCTCTCCCATCCTTCTTCAAACAAGCCAAGGTTCATCCTTGGCAGATCTTCCATCCCAACACCGGCTGCTTCCACCGCAAGTGACTTGTAGCTGGGACCTTTAAAGACCTTTTCGTTGCTAAATGAGGTTGCTTTGCACGCAGAGAGACGCGCAGCTGGACAAAGCAGGGCAAACACCCCTAAGTGCTCTGCAGAACATCACAGCATCCGCCCCTGTGTGCTCTGCTTGCTCCAGTCTCCCTTGCCAAGCTGCTCTTCGGAGAACTTTAGGCCACATTTTGTGGAACAGACCTGTATTTTGCTTAAGAAAGAAAGAAAGACTTGGGTAAGAGCGTTAAAATACACCAAAAACTTCATATATTGGCTTCAAAGCATGTAGATTTCTTCTCCTGGATTGAGTGCTAATGTTCGGTAGCAGTTTCAGATTGACATTTAGTTTGAGAAAAAAAAATCATGTTGTCTCAGTGAGGTTTCCCACTTCCTTATTGAGAAGAGTTCAATGCACAACGCATTAACCTAGGGCAGCCCTCGCTTTTGCAGCTGCTATTGCCTTAGTGGAACATCTAAGTAAAATTTTAGCAATGTTGCTTTACTGATCGCTGCAAAAAAAGGTGATGGTGGCGAAGAGCAGGAATTTATCCATCGCGGTAACCTGGAGCCTCAGCCCAAAAAATGATGCTAAACCTTTAGGGACCTTCAACTTCCGACAACTGTAGCTCTGGCAGGAGGTATCCGAGAATATCTAAGAATCCATCTTGAGTATTGGCTAAAAAAAGAAAATCTCATCATCAATACATGTTGCAGAATGAATTACACTAAATATCCAGTGCCCATGAGGTAGAAATATTCACGGTGCTCCCTCAAGCCCGAGGAGCTTCTTCCATTTGTCCGGGACTCCTCATCTTGCCTCACTCTGCTTGGGGAGCGTAGATGATCTTCCCTGCCCATGTTTCGGATGGAACTGAAATTAAGAAGGTTCCGTTTTCAGCCGTGTCAGTTTAAGGCGTATTATTGTCGCATGGGTATGAGGTTGTTATTTAAACAAGCTCGGTACAGTCAGCAAGAGAGAAGTTTCAATTTGCCTCAGAAGGGAACAGAAGAAAAAAAAAAAAAAAAAAAAAAAAAAAAAAAAAAAAAAAGAAGCTATAGTACACAATACATGGCCCTACCTTAAACCATACTGAATGCTGCTTGAAATTTAGGAGAAAACCTGATAGCTACGAGGCCCACAAGCAAAATAAACAGAGTGCCTGGCTGATTATAATACTGGGGAGCCAGATCAGTGGTTTTCATCCAGAACGTGCATGGTCTTCTCCTCCTCCTGCTTGGCCACGATATCCTTGTGTCTGCAAAGGAGCATCTTGGCTGGTGCCTCTTGGTCCCCTCCTGTGCTCTCAAACGCCAAGGCTGACCTGAAGATCACTAGTAGCTTCTACCAAAACCCTACCAGGACTCACAGTTTGGAGGGTTTCACTATCAGGATCACAGTCATGAGAAAGGTGGGTTATAAGTGATAATAAATATGCAAACATATTCTTTCAAGTGGTTTGACAGCAAATACTTCAAAATCCCATTTCAGTCATTTATGTTGCTTACTATAAACAGCGGGACAATAAGCTTCAACTCTCCTTTTGACTGCCACATGTTAATATATTGCAGCAGTTTGGATACAGACTCTGTAGACAAGAATTTGATTGTGTTTAACCAGTATCTGAAATTCCAGAGGTACCCCAATCTCTCCTGCAGTACAAACGTGGGTACAACTCACCCCTAACCCATTCTTTTCATGCTGGGACATGTCCTTGAGCGAGGACATGAAAAACGCCGTTTCCCCCAAGTTCATAAATGTCACTGCAGCCCAGTTCACTGAGGGCACCTCATTTCTCCAGACTGCTCCGTGAACAACTATTACAGAAAGCGTCATTCTCAAGCTTGAGGCTGACAAAGCTCTCTTTTCAAATCCAACTTTGCTGTTTATATACAGCTTAAAAATATCCTGACTTTTAAGGCCCATTTGCGGAGAGAAGCTATTTCCTCAAGATATAAGCACTTAAATGGACAACTTCCGACGCGAACCGCAAGCGCTCACTAAAATCAATGCGGCGCAGGTAGAAGACGAAGCTTTCACCCGTTATCACCAGACACCGCTGTGCGGCTGGAGATTTTCAGTTCATGCTTACCAATACACCACGAAAAGCAACAGGAGAGCAGCAGTGTCAGAACACCGGCAAAAACAAGAGTTCTGTCATATCTGTGAAGGACAGGAGCATTTCTACAGCAGCTTAATTCATTCTCCACATTGCAAAACTCAACTAGTATGATTTTATGTGCGAGATGTGAAAAAAGACTAATTTCTCTGTCCACATTGAGCAATATCAGAGAAATTCCCACTTTAACAGCAACACCTAAGAACCACGTATCAGACCTGCACTGTTCCATGTTCTTCAGGGCTTAGCAAGTTGATGCTACTAAAACACAGTTAAAAAAGACCATTTAAAAAGACTACAGATTTAAGTCCCCCCATGCCTGGGGCTCTCGCCCTTGCTCCACTAGTGCATCCTGTGGTCTCCCTTCCACAGCATCTCCAGACCTTTCCCTAATCCGGGTCTCTGCTATTCAGGGCCAGCTGCTCTGCTTGGAGCTTGGGAGACTTCTGCTCTTCCTGACCTTTCTCCTTCTGTCTCCAAGAGCAAAGCAGAGCAGTATTTGCCAGCAGCTTCCCAAGTTGCCCTAGGCTGAAGGGACGCCCTGGCACCATTCTCCTTAGGGTGCTAATGAGAGCCCCGTCCCTCTTACTCCACCTCGTCCTGTTCAACACGGCCACTACTCATCCCGATCCTCCTTCCAAAGTTCATTACCTCCAGCATCGTTAGACCAGGCCCCGCAAACCCTCCCACTCTGGGGCCGTTACACACTTGTCCGGGATAGCCCTTCTCCGCAGCAGACCATCCCGAGACGCCGTCTCTCCTAACAGTTAAAATTTAATAGTTAATAGCAAATGACTCATTCCCGAGGAATCCAGCGGCAGGGCCAGTACTAGGCTTCCACTTTGCGGAGAGGCAGCAACGCGGCGCACGACGGCCGCGTGTCCGAGCCCGGCTCCGCTTGCCCTCCTCACCCGTGCCACGGCCAGGAGGCCGCAAACGCCAGGGCACAAGCCGGCTCCGGAAAGGCGCTGCGGAAGGGTCCGGGCCTTGTTTATGGCCACGCGTTTCAGGCTGCCGCCCGTGACACGCGCCGGGCCCGGACACGTTTCTAACGCGACTGCCGCGGCAGACAGGAAGCATCTGAGATCGACCACAGCAGCCACTTATTAATCAGCAGCGAAGCGCCGTAACCTTTTTGCCAGAAAAGAAAAAAAAAGGAGGGGTTTTGTCAAAGAGCGGGGCCGCGCAGCGAGCGGGGCGGCAGTTTAACCGAACTCCCGGTCTGGTTCACTTGTGTGTTTGGGTGCAGGGATCCTAAACCCGCTCCTCCGAGCCCGGCGGAGGGGAGCGCGGAACGGCGCGCGAGGAAGAGCAGGGAAATCACGAGGGGGAAGGGCCGAGTCCGGCGCCCAGGGGCGAGCGCAGCC
>VZSG01001074.1:0-92127 GCA_013398315.1 Nothoprocta pentlandii | reverse complement strand
CTGCACCCAGCACTCCCCGTCTCACCCGCGTTTGTGGTGGGTGATGCAGGTCCAACATCCTTCGGGTGATTCTTCTTCTTCCCTCTCCTCCCTTTTTTTTCCCCTAAGGATGAACTTAAGGCAAACGAGGGAGGGAGCCAATTCCAGGGTCCAGAAGAGGACCAGAAAGGTGCAGTTGGGAACAAGCAGTGGGTTGTAAAGTGGTGCGGTCTGCAGCACTTGGGGGTGATCATCACAACCGCCCTATGGCTGGTGATTTACTAAGCGATTTTCAACCCGTTCAGCTTGAACGGGAGGACTTGGTCACTTGGGACCTTTTGATCTCTGTGGGTCCTTTAGGGGCTGCAGAGGCTGACAAAAGCAGTGGCTGGGGCAGCTGCACCGTTCCCGAGCGAACGCGGGAGGTGACGTGCCTGGTGGTCGAGGTGGCCGTGAAGTGGTTGTCATTCAGCAAGGCTGGTGGGGGTCAGGGTGTTGTACAGCTTGCCGTGGCCTGCGCGGGTGTTTGCAGGGCGAACCTGGAACCAAGGCAGCATGTGGCCCGTTGGAGCAGGAGTGGGAAGACTGCCCTCAGTGGGAAGGGGTGCGATGTGAACAAGGACGCCAGCTCGAGAGGCCAGCACAAATGAGCAGCAAGAAGCCCGGATTTCAGAGCGTCTTCCTGGGTCGTGGAGGTGCCGTGTTGTGTGTGTGTGCCCAGCGCGTGGCTGTGACCGCAGTGCTGCTGTATGTTCTTGGTGAAGGACCAGCCCGTGAGCGCCAGCACAGCCTCCCTCCCGGACTCCCGAGAGCAACGGGAGGCTCTTCCCGAGCAACGGGAGGATCTTCCTGCAGTGCCCGGGGCCCGTGCAGAGCCGGCGTCTCCCCCAGCGGTGCCCGGAATGACACGGGGGTCCCCGGTGGGACCGTGGTGGACAAAGAAGCTGCCCACCATCCATGACCAAACTGGGGAGGTCAGGTTGCTCTTGAAGAGATCTGGGTCGTGCACTTTGTGAAAGGATGGGAAATAAAGTCTGCATTGCTTAAGCTAAAAATGAAAGCAAAACTGAGGTGCTGCAGTAACGTCATCCCTCTGGTGTTCCTGGCTTCTCTTCCCTCCGTCCCCAAAATAAATGCGAGAGAGGAAGAAGCCCGTGACAAGCGCTGCTGGTCGGGCAGCACCAGGTGGCGGGGGGGAAACGGCCGTCCCTGGGGGCCGTTTGTGCTGGTTCTATGTTTTGCTGCTGTGTTTTAGGGCTTCCCTTGATTGTTTGCGGCAGCTGCGCAGGAACCCCCGTCCTGGCATGTTGTCCGCCCCGCGGGTGCCTCTTGTTGCCTCCCAAGGAGTCAGCGGGCTGCACCCGGCTGCGGTGCTGTGGGGTGGGTGACCTGCTCTGCCAGCGGCGCCCTGCTTGAGCCCAGGTCAGCGTCTTTGCACGGAGGGAGGAACGGGGGGTTCTCTTGTCCCAGGCTCGGGAGGCCCTTGGGGAGCAGAGGCACCAACACTTCTTTGTTTATAATCAGTAGCAATATGGTAGAATCCACATTATTCCAGGTGTCTGTGTATGCATAAGTCCTTTCCCGTATTTGCAATTATTTGAGTCCTTTCCCATATTGCTGGAAACAGTGTTGCTGAAAAGCTCAACGCAGGAGGCATTTGGAGCTGCTCTGCCTTGGGTCTGCCAGCCGAATTCCCTCTCCCCTCCTGACTTTTTACCTGTTTTTTCACTTCCAAAGGTTGCTAAGTGAGGTACTCGGGGCTGTGCACATCCATTTGCTTCTGCTGCCTCTTGGACCTTGCACCTCTGCATCCCCAGGCGTGCTTGGGGCATCATCCCCGGGCTGGTTCCTTCTCGTTTGCCTCTGAAATGTTACGTGCTCTTTGTTTGCAAGAGCAGACTTTGGCCGAGCCCCTTCAGCACACATACCCGTGCTCGGTTCCCTTTCTGTAGTCGTTGAGGATTCGTCTTCCAGGACAGCTGCTGCTCAACCCATTTTCTTAATGTGGAGAGCAGGAGAACTGGTGAAGAGGAGGAACACTGTGACATTGCAGTGCTGGCTTCGGTTGCCATTTTTCAACATGAGGAAGAAAATAAGCAAAAACAAACAAAAAAAAGCATCCCGCCCCTGACAAGTGGGACTTGTTTCCTTGGGAAAAGTCCAATTGGAGGAGTCGCTGGCACCTGCACAGCCAACAGACGTATCCTGCTGACAGATCTTTGCTCCGGGTCGCAGAGCTCGCCCGTCCCCTGGCTCTGCAGCCGAGGCGGTGGCTGCAGCTCCTGGTATCTAGACCCGAGGAAACAGCATCCTCGGCAGTCTTCAGATTTGCTTGAAGCAAATGGCTCGGATCCTTCTCCTTCCCTCGTTATTCCCTTTTCAAAACGAAGTCCCACTCGCTCTTTGCTGAGCAAGCAGCAGCGGAGGCAGATTACGATGCTCCTGCTTGGGAACGCAGCCGCGTCCACCTGAGACACCCGTACGAGCTTTGGGGGCCGCAATTCCCAGCTTGCTTGTTTGTTTTCCTGCAAAATCACCGTGTCGCTGGTGGAGGCTGACGCGAGCGCGGGGTGGCTGCGCCGGCGCTGCCCGTTGCCGTCCCTGCGGCACACGTGGCAGCAGGGAGCGCCTGGCAGAGAGGCCGGACACGCAGCCGGAGGTGGAATCTCTTCCCCGGCCGCAGCGCCTGCTGGAGCCCTTGGCTGCAGTCTGCTCCGCTGCCGGGACAGTTGGGAGCCAAACCACAGGAGCTGCGTGGAGTGCCATCGTGCTGCAAAGCACGAGCGCCTGGGCCAGGCTGCCCGCTTTGGGCGCGAGCACACGGGCAGCGCCGCTGCGAGGGAGGCGCGCGCAGAGCTGCCCGGCTGAGCACCGGCAGTGCCAACAGCTCCGAGCGAAGCCTCGCAGAGCAGAAATTAAGTCATGTTTTTGCATTCTCATTTACGTGGCCTGCGTGGGGAGCAGGGATGCATCGACCTGCATTTGGCCAAGTCACCGGAGGGCCAAGCCTGCGTTTCAGAGCGCTCGTGGCCTGCGCGCTGCGGCCTGCCCTGCAAGATGATTCTTGGGTGTTTTGAGCCCTGCATCCGAACAAAGCTGCATTGAGGAGGCGCGCGCAGCGGCCGCAGATCAGCGTGAGCCTAACCCAGGCAGAATATTTCTTTATCACTGAACAATGAAGCGTCTGAGCATCAGGAACTCGTGGCCAGCTGACTGGAAAAAGGAGTCTCCAAGCTCTGCAAAGCAAATTGGTGAAATACTGTGCTGGTACCTGGACACTTTGGGGCTGCGGAACAGAGAGACATGTGTTCAGACATAAATATCTGGTTCTGCTGAGCGGTTTCTCAGCGGTGCTGAGAAAATTGAGAAGGTGACGTAGTATATTAAACACCAAAGAAGGAGATGGCTTAGCAAGTGTTACTGGGCCGGAAAGTCACAATTAATACAGTAACTGATAAGTCTGCAGGGTCTGTGACCTTGCATGGAGGCACTGCTGTAGCAGGGTCATGAGCAGGGAACGTTTTATTCCTCTAAATTCCTGGGGAGGTTAGGAGGAACTAGGAGGAATATCCGTCCCGGTCTCTGTTTCTGCTGGATGTTTCTTGCTCTTGCTTTGGTTTGCAGCCCTGCAGCAGCGCTGGGAGGATGGTTGTTGCTCAGGATGGAGAAGGGGTCTGTGCCGCCGCGCTGCCCTTGCGGAGTCGCACGGAGAGCAGGAGCCGCGCGCCGCCTCCATCTGCCCTCGCTCTGTTTTGCTCTTGGTGCTGCACTTCTGTCTGCTGCTGCATGTGAAGGAGGTACCAGTGTAGCTGCTGCTGTGAATAAAGCTGAATCCCAGCACTTGAGGTTTGGGGAGTCATAGGTTGGAGTGTTACAGTAAGCAAGTCCAAATCACAGAATCAAGAGTGGCCGAGGGTGGCAGGGACCTCTAGGGCTCCCCCAGCCCAGCCCCTGCTCCACAGGGCCACCCCGAGCACGGGGCACCCGGGCGCATCCCGGCGGGTTGGGGAGGTCTCCAGAGCAGGAGCCTCCGCAGCCTCCCTGCGCAGCCTGGGCCAGGGCTCGGGCACCCTCACAGTCACCTTGTTCCTCCTCACATGGAGATGGAGCTGCCTGGGGTTCAACTTGTCCCCAATGCCCCTTGTCCTGGCACGGGCCACCACTGAAAAGAATTTGGCCCCTTCCTCTTTATGTTCTCCCCTCAGGTATTTGTACCTGTTGATCAGATCCCCTCTCAGCCCTCTCTTCTCTAGGTTAAACAGTCTTCTAAACAAATCAGCTAAGTTCTACAGTATCCAGCAAGGCTCAGAAGTCGTTACTGCCTCTATTGAAAGGCTCTTTCTGCTCCCTCGGCAGTGAGCTCTCTTCATCTCAAGCCTATATTGGCCAGATTAAATCCCTTCCATTTTTTTTTCCTGTGGATTTGTGTGGTCTTCTAAAGTTTGAGTCCTTGTTGTAGCTGCTTGCAAAGATCTCCTGATGTGTTTGCAGTGATCGTTTCTGCCTTTCACCTTCCATGGCAGTTTCATGGGTCCCTGGCCTTGGGTTTAGCCCTCTTGCAAGCTGAGCTCCTCCCTCTCCTGCACCTTGGCTCCCGTTCACGTTCTGTGTGACAGATGCAGATAAAAGACGCTTCCTGCTTGTGAGCTTTGTCCTTTGGTCGTTGTTATCTCTTCAAAGATTGTGGTTTTATTTGACAAATTAAGGAGTCGGAGATGGGGGATAGGTGGCATTCTTGGGTTGGTTGCCAACCCGAGCCTAGTTCCTCTCTTGCCACGTTAGTGATAGGATGAGATTTGGGATGGAAGAGACTCAGGGGATCAGCCTGGGGTGTCCTGCTCAGAGCAGCATTGTTGCACCCTTGCCAAGGGGTCCCCATTTCTCCCCGTTACCCACTTTGCGTTGCTGGTGTCTTGTGCAGCACTCCTAGCTGTGGAGGACCCGTCAGGCTCCCCGAGCCGCGTGAGAGCCGGCCCTGCACGCAGCTAGAAACAGGAGCCTTCAGGCCCTGGGTTTAGTGGCTGGGCGTTTTTGCAGTGCAAGGTTAGTGCTTTAGCTTCACGTTTAAGGAAGGCGACTTTAACATCATTTTAGTTTCTAGCTGACTGGCTGCCTCTCATATTTCAGCATTAATTCATTAGTTCTTCCCTTTTCCTTTGCCCTGGCTTTACCTGCGGGGCTTGCAAAACTGCAGGGCTGATCTATGGGTGTGCTGTGTCAGAGCAGCTGGGTAGAAGATGTGGCACCAACTGCTCCTAGCTTCGTGTTTGCTTTGGTGGCGGGGGGGAAAAATCTGCCTCGAGACAAAGGAGCCTTTAACCTTCCCTGCGGCCGCGCGTCGCGGGTGCCGGAGGCGCTGGCGGCCTCGTCCGCGCCGGGCAGCCGTGCCGAGCGCGCCGCCGCCAGCGGCATTTCCTATTTCCTTAAGCTGGCGGCCTTTGAGCGCTGCGACCACGTGGGACCACTGCAAGCAGAAAAACTGTTCACCTGCACGTCAAATGAACTGAAATGGCAGTTTTTTCACTTTGGTAACGGGCTGGGTTGAAGCGCTGCAGGCATGCACGCCCAGAGGCCGGACAGACTCGGGTTGTTTTCCTGGAACAAGGAGGTAATATGGACTGGACAGTTTTTCTTGGGTTTGTTTTTCTAACTGCAGCGAGAATATTTTAGTTCCATGTCTGCCAGCCCAAATCCTGTTTATCCGAATTCTCTTCTGCTGAGGCTGCTTTGCTGTAACGCAGCCTGCGAACAAGTTACTGGAGGGCTCAGAAGTCAGTCTTTCCTCCTCGACAGCTGAATTTATTTCGAGATTTACCTAAAATAGGCTCTTTAAGTAACACTGGATGTTCAGTAGAGACCTGGTATGGTGTATGAAGGCACAATAGTCTGGTGTGTTCTTTAGAGAAGCCCCGGCTGCAGGGTGTGTGAGCAGAATCCCCTTCTTCCCTGCGCAGGAGAACAGTTGTTCCTTTGCCCCAACACAGCTCGCAGTGCAGGGCTAAACCGCGTCAATGCTCCTGCGCTGCCAGGAGTCCGCTCTAAGGGCAGCTCCTTCAGGAAAACACCCTAAAAGCCCCTTCTTGGCCTCTTCGTTGATACTGTTTTTAATTAAAGTCGTAATGGGAATGGCATTTGAATGCATGTAGGTGATGGGTAGGAATAGTTGGGTACTGGGTGCCCCTTTGGGGGTCAGGAAACCCAAATCACCTGGGATTTGTAGCGGGAAAAGGAATTGCCCCTATGGACCAGCATGGTGCGTAGCTACGAGGTGGATCTGCCTCCCATGCAAGTGTGAGGAAAGAGGAGATTTCTTCCACTAAATGTTGGGGCTTGCTTTGCATTTGGGGTTGCATTTGAAAGACATGCGAAGTGGAGTGCAACAGCTTATGCTTTTCTTTACAAGTGATGCTACGTTTGCTGTGCGGACGTGTCTGTAACACTCCTGTATCTTTTCCAGATTATTTTTGCTTTTTTTTTTTAGTTTCGTGTAGGTTAAGGCACTTGAAATCATATCTTCTTAGCTGATGAACCTGCTCTGACCTCATGTGCTGAAGGTAACCGCAGGGTTTCTGGAACACGGAAGGGCTGAGGGTGGAAGAAGAGGTGGGAGCCAACAGGTTTGCTGGGCACCCGCTCTGCTCCGGTGGGAGAGGCTTTAGTGCATCTGTATATATGTAAAGCAGAATATTATGTAAATCCTCAGCAGCAGGAAGGGACTTGCAGGTGAGAGCGGCTCTTCTCCCTGGGCAGAATGACCCTCAGTGGCCACCAATGCCTCCACCATCCTTAGGTCGCTTCACGCCACGGCCGGTGGCTTGACCTGGTTTTTCCAGTAGCTGTTTTACTCCCCAAAATAAACAGGAGGAGGGAAGGCCGGGCGGGTAAAGGGCGCTGAGGAGCAGCTCCGCACCCAGGGAAGGAGACCTCGCTGCCACTGGTCTCCGGTGCCTGGCGCGGGTTGGCTCAGCAGGCGCCTCGGGTTGCAGGCTGCACAACCATGTTGGCAATCTGCGATCCCAACAACTTTCCATTTATCCTTCAGTGCAAGGCAGTTACCACAGACGTGATTAACTCCAAAATTACCTCTAAAAGTCCCTTGATAATTCAGGCTGCGAGGTTTGGAGCAGCGATGACTTGGGGAGGCGCCTCTGCCCGCCGCGCTGGCCTCTGCAGATGTTTTGGAGGTTGGCGCCCGATGCTCGCCAGCCAACTCTTTTCTTTATTTGTACTGAGTTCATTTCAAGTTGCATCATTTCCTTGGTAAGAACAGTTTTATTTTTGCCTAGACTGTTTGTCAGGTGGGAGGACTCCTAAATGTGAGTGCTCCCTGGTGGCGAGTCCGCAGCCGGCTGTCCAAGATGGGATACGTGAACACAGGACATTCCACCGTTTCTGCAGGGCGGGTATTTGACTTGTCATTTAATGCATACTAGTTTTATTTAAAAAAAAAAAAAAAAAAAAAAAATCCTCTTGTTCTGATATCTCAGACTGATAAGGACTCTCAAATTGCTTCACTTAGGGAGCTTAAGGATAAACTTACAGACTTAAACATTTCCTTTTTTAATAGCCCTTCCCTAAAGAAAAAAAAATGCCCAACAAAGTAAGATCCCTTTTTCTGCCTGGCCCTCTCCTTTGCAAGCCCATCCCTTCTGTGACCTGCTGGCTTCTATTTTCTGAGTATCAATCAGTGTTTTAGCCAAGTCATAAAGAGCTCGCGAAAGAGCTGATGCTCCTCACGCGCGTTACGCAGGCTGGACTTGCTGTTTTGATGCTGGGCCTGGGCCCTGGGAGGCGAGCGGGGAACGCGTGGCCCTGCTGCAGGCAGGGATGCGCCGCGCCGTGCCGTGCCGTGCCGGCGCTGCCGGGCCGGGCTCCTGCGCGTGGATCGTGGCTGCGTTTGCAGCCGCCGCCGAAATCTGGCGGCTCCGCTGCAGGGTAGAGACCTGCCCGCCCAGGAAGCCTCGAGCGCACCGCACCGCTGCCACCGTGCATGATTCATGGCTGCAGGGAGAGGCCAGCGCGGTGGGGCCGCGGGCACCACGGGCACCACGGGCGCGCTTTCCTGCCTGCAGCGCTGAGAAACGCCCGGCACCCTTGCAGCCTTTCTGTCATCCCTGCAGATTTGCATCATGTGAACCAAAAGTTACCCAAAAAACAGAACAAAAGCCCAGGCCTCTTTTCCCCCGTGTCTCCAGAGCCTCCGCCGGCCTCGCAGAAGCAGCACCCAGGAGGAGCAGTCTGCTATAGGATGTCTGCGCGGCCGCCCGCAGGGCGAGTGTTGGGTGTCGCTGGCGCAGCGCGATCGCAGCCTGCTTGGCCATCCAGGGAATTAAAGCGGGGAGGACGGAGCGCGCCGGCATCCCGCCCGTGCACTTCCCAGCAAGGTCTCCGAAGAGCAGGGCCCCGCTGCTGCTTTCACCCCCAGCGTTTGTGTCCCCCTTGCACAGAGCCCCACAACGGCTGAGGCTGGAAGGGACCTCTCGAGATCATCCAGTCCAACCCCCTGCCCCAGCAGGGACCCCCAGGGCACAGGGTGGCATCTTAGCAGTTCAGCTCCGTCACCTTCCCTACGTGTTATCCATCACTTCTCTTGACATGATTGTCCACGTGGGGCAGCATTTCAGTGGGTCCTACTTCTTACAATGCTCCTACCTTTCCTAAGATGATATTTTTTGGCTTTCAGACAGCTTAGAGCTCTCAAAATGTGTCTCTGTGTTTTACGTTCCGTAGTATCTCGGGAAGCACTTGCCAGGACTCCTTTGGTTAGAACTTCTTGCTGGAGCAAAGAGACCTTTTGCGATTCTCCTGCCCTTTCTGTGGAGGCAGCTGCAATTGTAGTGGGGAAAAGAGGCCGCAGGAGGTTGTGGGCTCGGTTCTGGGTTGCATTTTCCAAGTTTTTATCACACCTGCTACAAACCGACCCTGCCAAGAGGGTGCAACAGTTTACCCTGAGAGCAGCTGAGAACATCGTGCCCGGCACGCGGGCTGGTGGTGACTTCCAGAGAATGATGCTTGGATTTGTCCGCGGCCGTGGAGGACCACGCAGACCCGCTCTGTGGGTTATAGAGGGTTGTGGTGCCATCTAACGTTACAAGTTTTAAATACAGGGTGAATCCAGGTGTTTAATAACAGAACATCCTTCCTTGCACATTGTCCCCAAGTCCATTGTTGTCCTACCAAGAAGCAAATACCCAGGGACATCCTCAGCTCCTGTTCTCTAACAGCTCAGGTGCTCTTCAGCCGGATGACGCTTTATCATATGCAGCTTTTTGGAAACGTCTTTCAAAAAATCAGTCTGCCAGCTTGGAATTCCCGTCTGTCAGGTCAGAAGGAGAGCTCATGGCCTGCTGGGGTTCAGTGCTGACAACTGCTTGCTCTTCAGCAGCTTTCCAGCTGGCTTAGCAGCAGCAGTGGTGATTTCAAAGTACCTCCTAGTGAAAAAGGTGAGAGGAAGCTCATTCCTAGTGGATTGCAGAAGGGCAGTGATTTGTTTCTAAGCTTGTGTCTTTTCTTTGCTTTCTTGCAAATGTTGTCAGACCTGGAAGTAAGTGACTTCAAAATTTGGGTTTATCTGGCCTGGATCCAGGTGACCTCTAGAACATGAGAAAAAACTTGCCTTTAATCCACTTTATGAACTGAATAACATAAACTCATGCCTGAGTTTTGCTTATCATTAATGGGCAATTTGCTTGGGAAACTTGTTCTTCACTGCAATTTTGACCAATCTGCTTTCTCTTTTCTGCCTCACCCTGCGCAGGTTCGAGAAGGGCCGGATATACACGTTCATTGGCGAAGTCGTGGTCTCCATGAACCCCTACAAGAACTTGAACATCTACGGGCGCGACATGATCGAGCAGTACAAGGGCAGGGAGCTGTACGAGAGGCCTCCGCACCTCTTCGCAATCGCCGATGCCGCTTACAAAGCCATGAAGAGGCGATCCAAAGACACCTGCATTGTCATATCGGGTAGGCTGGAAGCGTTGCCCTCACAGCACGCGCTTCCTCTTTGGGAAATTGCAGGCAGAAGGAGGACTTGGCCAGCGATGTTTCAGAAAAGAGAATATATTGTTCATCTTAAGCTTATTTGCATTTTAATCTGCACGTGGGGACCTTTGCGGTTATTGCTGATGTGATTTGAGAGCAGGTGGCAGCAGCTGGTCTGACCCGTGCGTGAAGGGCTGATCGTTCCCGCAGTGCCGCTGGAACGGGGCTCAGCTCCCGCCTCTCCTGCCGTGCCCGGGCGGCGCTCGGAGCTTTGTGCTCCGCTTCGGCGGATCCTGGCACTTGCTCTCCTTGATGTCCCAGGCCTCAGCCTGCCAGGCGAGAGCCGCGAGAGGCTGCCTGCACAGAAGGCCCTTGTGCCGCAGCTCGCAGCCAGGCCTCCGCCTGCCACGCTTCTTCCTCCAACAATATCTCTTTTGATCCTCTCCTGCTGGGCTTCTCGCAGACCTGTGAAATCCGGCACCGGCGCTGGGTTGAAGTCAACACAGCAGTAACAACCGGACAGGGTTTTGCTTGACTTAAAACACATTCAGAGCACGCCCAAATAAGATTCCTTGTGAAAACAACAACCTCCCAAACGTTACCGTGGTGCAATTAAGAATATTGCTCAGTGATTGCCTTGATTTTATTTTGACTTGATTTTGTGTTTTCTTTGCCTTTAGGTGAAAGTGGAGCTGGGAAAACTGAGGCCAGTAAATATATTATGCAGTACATAGCAGCCATTACCAACCCTGGTCAGAGAGCTGAGGTGGAAAGGTGAGGGCTTGGCAGCAGAACACGGGACGCGGTTCTGTTCCTGGATCTCTTTCTTTAGCCCGTGTGGTACCACGTTACAGGACTGTCTCCTGCAGCCTTTCCATGCTTTTGTAACAGTGCTTTTATTTTCATCAGATTCTACTTTTGCTCTAGAAATTTTGAAATACTAATTGCTAAATATGGATTGCTAAGATCATGTAGAAGAGTCGGGAGAAACTCAAGCCTTGGAGCTTTCAAAATAAAAATAACGTCCAGAAATCATGTTTCCTGGGGGAAATTGTGGGAGGCGTGTGTAGGCTAGAGCAGTGAGCCGGTGTGAGGAGTGCTCCCCGTGTCCGTTCAGGCTTGCATATTCCTCAATTACAAATGTGCCTGTCCTGGCATAAAAGTTTTGGAAATACAGGATGTGGCTTTCTGCTGAAACCAATGTCATCCCCAGCCTGAAAACATCTTGCAGAGTGTTTGCCAAAGAGTTGATGCAATTGGTTTCAAAACTCGGGTGCGTTTTGAGAGAGTGAATGTTTGATTCATGGCATTTTCAGCAGGGAGATCTGGTCTTCAGTTCACATTTGTTCAGCTCTAAGGAGCGTTCCCAAAAGCTCACAGCTGGTTTCCCGTGGGATTGTGCATGTGACATGCAGCAAAGAGCAAAAATGTTCCCGTAGAAACTTCTAGATTCATCCTTTCCTCTTCTGTCTGCACTAAAGGGTGAAGAACATACTGCTGAAATCCAACTGTGTGTTAGAAGCCTTTGGCAATGCCAAGACAAACCGTAATGACAACTCCAGCAGGTTTGGAAAATACATGGATATCAACTTCGACTTCAAAGGAGACCCCATAGGTGGGCACATCAATAATTACTTGCTAGAAAAGGTAAGCCTGGGTCAGGGGTTTGTGTAGTTACATGTGTAAAAAGTCAGTGTTTTGCCATGAGGATGTCTTCCTTTCAAATTTAGTGTGTCAGAATCACTTGAAATCCGGAGCTTAATTTTTAGGCAAGAATTAGTGAAAGAACTGAAATGCTGCCAAGGCAAGGCACGGCTTCCCGAGCTCGCCGCGTGGAGGACCTTGTTCCTCCAAGGCCGGTGTTCATACAGATATGTGCCCTTGGTATGCCCAATCAAAGCTGACATTAGCTGAGCATTAGCAAAAATCCTGCTTGGTAAGTTCCTGCATTGAGAGCTCCTGGTGAATAAGATGTAGAAGACTTCCAGGTCTGTAAGTAGCAGCGGTAGACTCCAGAAGCGTTACTTTGAAATAACGCCACGGCCTTGTGTCATCACCTAGAAACTTCGGTTTCGCCTGTTCCACGCCAGCCTGAGCGTAATTCTCTTCATGTCACTACGTGGTGGCCGAAAACACTGGAATCTGCAAAACCCTGCAGAGAAGCTGGGCTTGATCTATTAACAGTTCGCATGGCTTGAGGGACAGCTGGCTTTAATTTGCATGTTTGACAACATCTGCTAATTTTCTTCTCCCATTGTTTCCCTGAAGTCTATTTTCAGAGTAAACACTTTGTTTTATAAAAGAAAAACATTTAACTTGTGATGCTTCCATGCAAAAGAAAAAGGACTGGGGCGCAGCTGCACTTAAATCACAACCCTTTATTTAATAGTCTCAAGCCAGTTAAATTTGCATCCGCTTTCAAAGAAGTGGAGGGATTTGATGCTAACTCAGTGAGTTTGCACTGGGGTGGGAACACACATGCAGTCACTTTCCATGGTTAAAGCTTACAATATAAAATAAGGATAAGCCACTTGTTAACTTTTTTTCTTGTGCTATGGGTTCAGAAGAATATTCTGCGGATGGAGCTATCCATTGCTCTTCAAAATATTGCTCTTGCTTTAAAAAAATAGTTAAATTTTGCAGTGGTTGGGTGCTGTTGGTCCTCCTGCCCGGGTGTTTTAGAAGCAGTCACCATGAGTCCCTAACCATGGAGTCCCAAACCATGTTTGCAGCCGCCTGATGCTGCTTCTCCTTGACAGCTATTTAAGAACCGTTAACCTAAAATGTTATTTTTACTTGACTCTCACGTAAAAACAATTCAGTAGTTGCCACATGGGATTTCTGCTTAAAAATAGCAGGTTGCAGCTGTTACACAGGCAGGTCTTTCGGCATAGAAACTTCAAACTCTATGCTCATGCCTAGCAAATAATACTCATAATAGACTTAGTAAAAGATAATACTAATTTGGAAGTATTCTAGTAATAGTGATCAGCTTCCATAGGGAGAGGCTTGGGGGACAGACCATCTGCATTCAGAAAAACTAATCTTGTGTTTTTACCCCTCAGTCTCGCGTGATCGTGCAGCAGCCAGGGGAGCGAAGCTTTCATTCCTTCTACCAGGTTTGTATCTGCATCTGGAAAACAACAGCTTGCTCCCAGGTTTTCCCCAAAAGACAAGTAGAACATGGAAAGCTTTCCTCCGCTCGTGGGTCTCGCAGAGGATTCCCTGTGTTGTTGCATCTGGAGTGACCTTTTGCTTTGGCGCCTGTTCAGAGAGGCCTGTTTTGGTGGAGGAGCTTGGGAAGAGCTTGGGAAGATTTTGTTTTCCCTCTTCGTGTCCCACATTAACACCTTTTTAAACCTAAAAGGAGGTTACCTAAACAAGTGTGGTAGGATCTTGGACTTTGACTCACTGCTTTACTTGCAGAAAGTCTAAGGCCTGGATTATTGTCTCGAGACCTCTCTTGTCCACATGGAAGTAATTTTGTGACTCCAAGTTCACTTCCTTTCTTCTTTGGGTTCTTTTAAATGTCTTCCAGGCTGTATGATGCTTCCTTCGGGTGTTCTTTGGGGGAAACGGTTAGTCTCTCAGTATAGCCAGTATAGTTAGTCACTCAGTATATTTTGTGACGGGAGAACTAGGTTTATTTATTTGTTTTGTTCCTTTTGTACACCATAGTAGCACGTTAGCACCTTTCTAATAACCATGTCCTTTCCCGTTGGGAAGTCTCCGCACGGAGCGGAGGTCAGTCTGCTTGCCGAAAGCCTCTGTGGCCTGTCAGAAGTGCAAGCACGCGGGTGGAGGAGGAGGTGCCGGAGCCCCGCGGTGCTGCAGCCCCAGGACATCCCCTGGCCACTCCAGCCAGCCTGGCTGATTCGGCCTTGGCACTAATTTCATCTCTCGGGTTTTCCTTGCCAAGCAGGAACGGAATTTATTTAACGTGAGGGATTGATCTACTATGAAAGAAGTAAAGCTTTTATTTAGTTTTTTGTCTCTCTGTTTCTTAAAATACCCTTTGTCTTTGTCCAGCTGTTGCAGGGGGGTTCTGACCAGATGCTGCGCTCTCTACATCTTCAGAAGGACGCGTCTGCGTACAACTATATCCGCGCAGGAGCCCAGCTAAAGGTGAGGGTCTTGGCAGGGAGCTGCAGGTAACTTGTCTTCATTGTAAATGCATCTTTAAATACTTAAAGCTACTCCTGAAATAGCAGAAGCTGAGCCTGGGGTGAGTGTGGAAAGGTAACACCTATCTGCTGTTCTTAATGGAGGTTCTGGACCTAGCAGACAAGCGTGTGCTTACCTGTCCATAGCCCCCTTGCTCCTATTTATGGAAAGCAATCCTCTGCGGCAGGAAGTACATTGTCACTGCTAATAAATGCAAGCAGGGGTATTTGGGCCAGTTTGGCCCACGACCAGTGGCAGCTGTTTCGTGCTTGTGCCCTACGCTCATCTCTCTCTCCACAGTGTTCCAACAACGACGGTGCAGAGTTCAAAGCAGTAGCTGATGCCATGAAAGTGATCGGCTTCAAGCAAGAGGAGATTCAGACCGTCTACAAAATCGTGGCCACCATTCTTCACTTGGTAGGTTCTCTGCCCCCCAGCTGGAGCAGACTGTGCTGCAGGAGCGGTCACATTGTGTGGTGGTGGTCTCCGTGGTGGAGACTTGGGAGCCCTCCTGTTCTCCATGTGGGGAGCACACCCGTAGATCCTCCTCCCCCGTGCGCTGTCACTGTAGCTCCGTTCTGATGTGTCCCTGAGGAGAAAACCATTGCAGGTGGAAAGGGGGAGCAGGCAAAAGAAAACGGTACGTTTCTCCCGTTCTTTCTGCTCCATGCGGTAGCACTTCTGCAGCATGGAGCAAGGGCTTGAATCGCAGCTGGAGGTATGGCTGAACTCAAGGCTTCCTGACTGATGGTGATAACAGGCCAAGAAAACCCACTCTGGATTCTCGCTGTTTATTGCAGGGGAACTTGAAGTTTTCTGTGGATGGCGACACGCCTCTCATCGAAAATGGCAAGGTCGTGTCTGCCATCGCGGAGCTGCTGTCAACCAAGGCTGAGCTGGTGGAGAAGGCCCTCCTGTTCCGCACCGTGGCCACGGGGCGCGACGTCATTGACAAGCAGCACACCGAGCAGGAAGCCACCTATGGAAGAGATGCTTTTGCAAAAGTGAGCTCAAATTTGCTTTCTTTGCAGCTGATGTTGTAGGGGATTATTCAGATCATTCGGATGCTCAAATACAGTTCTTTAGCTTTTGGGTGTTTGGTGCTCCGTGTGTAACTCACTCAAAGAATGATGATGCCTGAAGAAGGCACAGAGTTTTGAAACACCTTCAGAGTTGCACATTTTTCCATACTCAGCTACTGATAGGATTCCTGGGTGGCTTCCTGAGTGTAGTGTTTGCTGAGACGTGGAATTCCCTGCTTTGTGCTAATTTGTTTCTGCACGTGTGCTGTGTTCTATAGCTAAGAAATCAAACGATGAGGATGAAAGTATGAAGGCTCCTTGGTTTTTAACTTCACTTTTTGTAATAAGCTTCTATATTTCCATGCGTTCAGAGCGCATTTTGAACCTCCAGGCTTTGAAGATACTTATACTAATGATCATTTTCTTTTTTTAAAGGTGAACAATATTATTTCACTGCTATTGGGTTCAATTGCCAGGTTTCTCTGCCTGTTTGAACTCTCACTTGCTCATGTATACAGTGAAATAATTTCCAGGTGTGGAAGATAATATCCAGGTTAAAAGCAGACTGGAATCCAAGGGGGGAAGCACCGTACCCAGAGACCTCTTTAGGATTTAGATTTTGTACTTGTGTGTTTTGGAAGCAAAAGCAACATTTTTATTGGATATTCTCTTCTTGCCAGTAGTTTTTAGTAGAATTTAATCTGCTTTTTTTTTGCTTTGCTGCGGGCAGCATCTTGAACTAGGCTTTGTAATGCTGGGTTGCACGGGCGCCAGAAGGAAGGGAGAGATGCGGGAGAGCTGCTCACTCTCTGTTTGCTGGCAGGCCATCTATGAGCGCCTCTTCTGCTGGATCGTGACACACATCAACGACGTGATCGAAGTGAAGAACTACGACACGGCCGTACACGGCAAGAACACCGTCATTGGCGTCCTGGATATCTATGGCTTTGAAATATTTGACAATAACAGGTGAGCCCCGTTGCTGAAGCGCGGTGCTGTGGCTGCTCCTTGCCCATGTGAGAAAACTCACTGCCTTTTTTTCTTATTATTTTTTATTACAGTTTTGAGCAGTTCTGCATTAACTACTGCAATGAAAAGCTACAGCAGCTCTTCATTCAGCTGGTTCTAAAGCAGGAGCAGGAGGAGTACCAGCGCGAGGGAATTCCCTGGAAGCATGTGAGTGAGCTGCAGGGCAGGGAGAGCTTGGGCTGAGGGCGCTGCACAGCACAAGTCCCAGGTTTAAAGTTGCTCCCCGTTTAAGCTCCTGTCCAGGTCAACAGGACATCTGCGTGGATGCCGGCGGAACCGTCAGCATTGCTGCCTGCAAGGCAGGCTGGGGAAGAAGCGACCTGAGAATATAGTAACGGTTCTGTGTTTGCCCTGGGTAAAGAGGGGGTTCCAGGGCTGAGAGGCCACATCTTGTGGGGTCTTTGGGACCAGGTTTCTAATCTAAATACTCATCTGTTTGTCTAGTTGGAGCTATTCAAATGGGAAAAAAAGAGGGGTTCTGATATTCAAGTTAGAGGTAACTTGAATTAGAGACATATAGGGATAAGATCGGGAATCAGATAGATTTTAAACAAAAGATATTGGCTCATATTAGATCGACGTTAAGGGTTTTGATCCTCCGTTTACAGTAAATTAGTGAGTTTCCCATTTTTCCTCTGGGATAATTTAGCCAGCCCCGTTCAAAACCTGATCGTGGAGGAACCCACTCCAGGAACGGGTGGGAATGAGCTGGAGTGCGCTTGACCTCAGTCTTTGTGTCACCATGTGGGAAAAAAGTTACTGGTGTGTTTAGTAAACTAATTGTCCTGTACTGGATTTCACGCTTTTCTTATTTCCCCCCAGTTTTCACTGATGTAACTGTGTGCAGTTGAATGTTAAGCTATTTTAAAGTGCATTCTGTAGCAGCTGAGTTTTAGAAGTCTTGAAATTAATGGGAGGTAGGTAAAAGATCCTCTTTTCTGCTCTTTAGTGGTAGAAGAGTGTGTTTGTGATAACTGCCTGCTTAGTTTTTAGCTAGTGACCTGTGTATTGCAAGCTGAGCGCTTCCCTTGTGATTGCTGGGCCTAATGCTCTTGGCAAATAATAAGACTGTCACCAAGCGAGGGCTAACACTGGTAGGGTCCTGGACACCTTCTTCTTGCACTCACCAAAGTCCTATTTATAATGTATTCCTGCTCTTCTGTGTTTTCCAGATCGATTACTTCAACAACCAGATCATCGTCGACCTGGTGGAGCAGCAGCACAAAGGCATCATTGCCATTCTGGACGACGCGTGCATGAACGTCGGGAAGGTGACGGATGAGATGTTCCTCGAGGCTCTCAATAACAAGCTGGGCAAGCACGCTCACTTCTCCAGCAGAAAGGTGACTTGCTCCTCCGCATCCTGGGAACTTGGTTCACGTCCCGTGTGTTTTGTTGTAGATTTACTGCAGTGAGGCGAAGGATTTGGAGGGTGCCTGGGGTTGGAATCCGGGCTGCAGGGGATGTGTTTCCGTGCTGAGGAGCACAGCAGCTCTTAAGCTATGGAAATAGGCCATCTGGCCTGCGCTCGGGCAGTGCTCTCCTGAAGGTTTTGCCAGCAGCAGAGGGAGCTAAAGGATGCGCAATGCGAGGCTGCTTTTATTCCCAGCATAAAGGCAGGCAGGAGCTCGTGTTTGACATGATGTCATCTGCAGCCAATAGGCGCCGCGTTTCCATTCGCGTGCCTGGCTTCCCAGGCTGCTGTAATTCAGAATGACAGCGAAATTATCCACACTTCTGCTTTATTCCAGCGATTTTTTTATTTATTATTTTTCCATTGTCATTGCCTGCAAAGCGAGTTCATCTTAAACTGCACCTATGGTGTCCTTTGCCGTGCCTGTTTATTTTGGTCCTGGGTGCAAACTAAAAGGTTTTATCCAGCGCTTGGCAGAGTATTGCAGATGTGGTCAGCGGGCTGATTAATTGGAGACTTTTCACACTGAATAATCAGATAAAGGCCTTCCGTGTCCTCATGCCCCGTTGTTGAGGATGCTGGTTGAGACGTAGCCTTGAGGATGCTCTCGCTTCCCCTCCCACCACCGTAGAATCTTGTATGTAGGTCAGAAATGCAAAATTAGCCGGGTTGTGTAAGAGACGTGCTAAAGTCTGCCTCCGGGGAGGCTCAGGATAAACAATAGCTCTGGATCTGGCTTGTTTGAGCGGGGGACGGGAAGGAAATAAAATAAAATAAGCAGTTTTTCTTCCAGCTGTGGCTTTCCTTAGGTGCCGTGTAGCTGCATTACCTTGCTGCTCTGCTGCCCCGCGTGTTGGCTGCGGGAGGGGAACGGGGAGTTTTGCTTTCCACATTCACCTAAATGGCCCCTGCTTAAGCAGCAGGCGTGTTGGGAATGCTCCTCACCTGAAATCAAGTATTTTCACGATGCCTCGTTGGCCTTTTAATGCAAATTCTTTCCCTTAGTGGTATTAGGAGTGAAGCCTGGGGGGCTGGATCCTGAAATCCCCGGCATTTGGGGCAGCTTGGGAAAAGATGCGGCTGGCAGAGCCCTTGCAGACGTAATCCCAGCGCAGGAGTTGGGGTTCCGCTCAGTCTTCGGTCCCGTCTCCGCCGGGTGGAGCCTTTCCGTAAGGGAGAGGGGCTTTGCAGTTAGGGAAGAGCACCGAGTTCCATAGAACATATGAGAGACTATAAAAGGCAAATAAAATTAGAAAAAAAAAAAAGCCATATGAGTCGTTATCTTTAGGAGTCCCTTCACAGCATAGGAATATTAAAAAATAATAAAAATCCTGCCGGCTGCAGTAATCCTCAGTAGGGGGTGGCATTGTCAGAAAGCCCACCGTGCAGCCTGGAAGGGAAGCGAGGAACAGAGCTATAAATAATGTTTATGGAGGGAATGATGCATTTCCTTAGCTTGCTAATTTTCTAGTTTAAATCAATATAGCCTTGAAAATATTGACTCGTAAAATTCGGGTATTTTTCTCCTCGTCTCACGTCTTTGCTGTTGACCTTTTCCAGTAGCTAAAACACCTTCTTCAACAAGCCCTTAGCCCATCAAGCTGTCGGAGCCATCTCCACTAGCCTCTCGCCTCTGGATTAAAGCAGAGGCCCCGGTTTCATTCCATCCTTGGCAGTTGTTCCATCCAGGTACTCTAAAGCTCTCCGTAGGTGTAAGATGATCCTACAGAGTTAAGGAGTGCGTGTGCTGCTATGTTATGGGAGCAGCTCCCATCTTTGAGCCTCTGTTAATGCTCCACTGCTCTCCTGTGGAGCATGTTGCACTTGGGCTCCGGGTGGATAAGCTCCAAGGGGCTGCTGTGCCCTAAATAGTAGTGTCCTAGTTTGTGTTCTGCAGATCTGCTCTGCTGCTGTCTGCTTGGTTGTCCTGCTGAAAGCCTCACCAGCCAGGAAGAGCATCGGCAAACGGTTTCCCCATGAGCATTTGTGGCAGAATTCTGTGTTCCTCAAGAAGAAAGCAAAAAAAAAACCCCAAAAAGCAGACAAAAAGGAAGCGGGCCTTTCTTCTGCAAATTGTCTAACAGTTACCTGGACCTGTACAAATGTGAATTGCTCTCTAAGAGTTCTCAACATCACAGGCTCATTCTTGCAAGCTCTCTAAATTCTGATTGTTTTCAATTGATCTTCTAATTTCAAAGGCTCTAGCGGAGCGATAGACAGTGCTTGGATGCCTGAAACTTCAAAGAGTGTCAGGATCTGAGCAGCATCAATCTCGACCAACGGATTGTGCAGCTCTGCGTGTGAGAAGGTCCCTTCTGGTCCACCTGACTGACATAATGTCTCCAAGGTAGTGGGCAGTAGTGAAGGTCGAAATGATAGAAGAAACTGAGCAATAGATCTTGGTGCTCTGCGGTCCAGAAACATCCTAAATAAGGAATGATGTCCTTAATAGCCCTTGATCAGCGTCTTTTTTTATTACTTTTTTGCAAAGTGCTCCACAACTAGGTTATTGATATGTGGAGAATTCCCTCCTTCCTGTTTTCCTCCCTGCTCCTCCTTCCCTTTCAGGTTCCATTTGAGCTCTTGAACAAGGAAAAACAGTTCATCCTGCCTTCCCCTACATCTCCTCCATATCCCTCGTTGTCACCTGTCATCATTTCTTCCCTAGCCCCAAGAAGCTTAGTGTGTTTGGCTCTTCCCTCAGTGGCTCTGTGCCCTTCCTCAGGCCTCTCCCAGCTTCGCCCATATCTTTTTTTTTTTTTGAGGTGGGAAATGGGGAATAGTCATTGACTATTCCCTAATGGGGAATAGTCATTGGGCTGTTACTTCACTGTGAACCTTGGCTTATCTTCCCGTATTTTCGTTGGGTTCACTCTTCGTTGAAGTTCCTTTGCTTTCTCATTGCCTTTCTGTGAACCTCTGATGTCTTCCTGCAGTTCTTCACATTCAGTCATTGATTTTGCTTCCCTGGATAATTGTTAGCAACAGGCTGGATCATCTTCTTCTCATCTTGTCTTTATGGCTCATTGAAGAGTATTAGCAGTGTAGACCTCAGCCAGGTCCCCTGTGGGTCTCCCTGGTGAAACTCTGCTCTAAAACCAGACCATTTACAGTTACCATCTTTCCATTTAGTGAGGACCCTTTCCTCCTGTCTTTCATAGCAATTTAATTTCTCTGAGTTTCTAGTGAGGAACTTTATGTAGAGACTCAGAAAACCAAGCAGACTGTCAACCGAATCAGTATGCTTAATATTTTTAAAAGTGATTTCTACTGATTTGCCAGCAGATGCAAAGTTAACAGGGAGAAACATTAAAAATCTCAGTCAAAAAAAAAAAAAAATCCATCATATGTAGCTACCTTCCAAACTCTCCAGTTCGGGGTGAATTTGAAGCGAGAGGCTCCTGCACCTCATTACATCCCGCTGGGTAGAGGCAGTTGCTTCTTTTCATCCCGTTTTTCTTTGCCCTGCACCTTCTGCTGACATATGGGCTGGAGATGTTAGACTTTGGGTGGCTGAATAAAGACCTGCTGGTGACCAGAGCTGCCAAGACGCACACTGCTTAGCTTTGGGGTATGGCCTCCTTTGCTCTGTGTTCCTCCTACACCTTTGGTCCCCTGTCCGACCCTGGCAGGCTTCCTGTTCCTAACGTGCTGGGCTGCTTATACCTTTTGTAACCTTTAATGTACCTGTTACTCAATGATTTTGCTTGCTTGTGATTTTTTTTTTTTTAATTTAGTCTGTCGGTTTGAGCCAATCTATTTTCTACTCTTGGACGCAGGTTAAGCTTTTGAAGGATATCTTCCTGCTTCTATTAATCTCTTACCCTGCAATGCAACGGTGCTAATTTCCTCTTGCATTTTCCCAAGACTTTTGGTAAGGTGGGTAAATATTTATTCCTAGTCCTGAACGTTTTCAAGTGGTGCACGTGCATCCTGCCAAGACCTTAACTCATTTACCTGCCCCTTTGGGCTCTAATGAGAAAAATCATTTTTATGGCGTCCTCCTTCTTTAATTAAGCACAGCATGATGCTTTTTCCTTTTGGCTTCTGTTGTTCCCAATGGGCTGTGGGGCGTCACTGCCGCTGGCACCAAACACCGCCGTGGGGCACTTGGCATCTTCGTTGTGGTGAAGGACGGAGCGGGAGCCTGGGCTGCAGCCGCACGGGCAGCAGCGTGAGACCTCCCAAAGAGGCCTGGCCTTGGTAGGGGAGCAAAAACCACCCGACTTTGGCTCCTTCGTTTCCTTGCTGAGCAGGGCCACCGTGGTGGAAAAATATCAGGGGAGAATTTTTAAAGGGCATCAATTAACTCCTAAGTGCAATGATGGGTATGCACAAGTGTTCACTTCACTTCATGACAATTTTGAGGGTTATTTTTTTCAAAAGTAAAATTCTAGTTCATTAACTTGATTTTATACAAGCATGTTTTGTTCTTATGAAGTATCCCTGACAAAATATGAAGTGGTGTTGTAATGGAATTTCCCATCTTCACACATGTATTTGTATCAAGGGGGATAACCACATTTTTACTTGCTGCTCCCAATGCAAGTTGCTCTGCCACAAAGCTTGAAATTCCAAGGGTGACATTTTAATGTATGTGAAATTTATTCTAGCTTTGTGCCACTGACAAAATCCTGGAGTTTGATAGAGACTTTCGAATCAAGCACTACGCTGGAGATGTGATGTGAGTCCTTTTTTTCCCTTTCTTTCTTTTCCCCACAGCAATCAAGTTGTACCTTCTATTTTTGTCTTTTAACCGGCTTTGAAGTGGTACAATATTCTGATTTAATGCTGCTTCTGGTATGAACCAGAAATAGCTGTCATACAGAATTACGGAGTGCAGCAACTGCTTATCAATTAAATCTCATGCAGTTTCTTGATTTTGTTCTTGCAAAAAAAAAAAAAAAGGAAGAAGAACATAGAAAAGGAGACAAATGCTTCAGGGGAAGGGGGGAAAAAACACTGTTTATTCAAAAAGGCTGTAGTGAGCTAATAAGATCTGTTTTAGACTTCTGTTTCATACTGTTATATAATTCTCTAGCTTCATATTCTTAAATCACTTTGAGTAGCAAAATACAGGATACCCAAATAAATAACCAAAATAAACGTCAGGGTAGGGAGTGTTTCTCATTCAGGTTAAAAAGTTTTCTATGGCCAAAGTTTATGGCAGTTGCTGCAGTATTTTGTAATGATAGGGAGCGAAATGAAGATGCCCACGTGTTAAAAACGGTTTCCTGGAAAAGTGATATTTGGGAATATTGCTGGCACGCTTCCGTAGTTGCTTTGGAGTTTTGTAACTCCAGTGCTTGAGGAATCCAAAAGGAGACAGTGAGCAAGGAGTTTTTACAGTGGGCTTCGATTTACCTTTAGTTTATAAAAGCAGCTAGAGGCTGAACGGGGAGTTTCTGGCCTGGGTCACTGGGAACACAGAGCTCCTTGCCTGGAGCCACGGAGACGAGGCGAGTTTCGGGAGTCTTTCATTATCAAAAGAATCCCAAAGTTGTCCGTGTTATTGTCAAGCATTTGCTGATCACCTGGTTATTGGTTGTTCCTCATTTCTCAGTGGAGATTTATCTTTCATGCCAGGCAAGCAGCAGACTAGACATGTCGAAGAGCAAAACTTAGTCTGTAGGATTCAGCTCAAACACAGACCCGTGAGCCCAAGCCCTGACCCTGGTTTGGATAGTCTACAGCTTGCCCAAGTCCTTCCATGGGTCTTGGCCATCACACTCTTCACCTGATCCCACAGAGATACCAACAGCAGGAGACTCTGCTTCTTTACCATTGACTTTATTTTCTTTTCTAGTTACTCAGTCACTGGATTTATTGACAAAAACAAGGACACTTTATTTCAGGACTTCAAGCGCCTCATGTACAACAGGTAGGTGTAAAATTTCAAACACGCTTGCTTTTAAGTCTTATTTGTTGGCTTCCTTTTGTTTATAGGGTGGACAGTGGAGCAGCTTAATGTTTTGTTGCTGTCTTTACTGCACGTGGTGCGTGTGTGTTGGCTGCTGCAGGAAACACGGCTTTGGGATCCAGTGTTTGCAATCTGCCCTGACTTGAAAGCTCACCTACTACAGTTCTCAAGATAAAAGCCCTTTTCTGTGTTGTTTTTCCCCACTGAAACCTTTAACGTAACTAAATCTGCAGTGTTTGTTGGAACCCAACTCGTTGTGCAATCTGGATAGCGCTGCAGGGGCTACCTGTGCTTGGTTGGTCATTAACCCGTTATTTTGATTAGTTGCAGATGTACCAGTACTGATGTCTTTGATCTTTCATCAGTGCTAAAGCTTTTGAGCAGCATTTGTTCAAGAATAATCTTGTCAAACCCCAATAAAAAGCTTTTATTTATTTATTTATTTGAAAGAAAGACTTGAGGTATGGGAAAAAAAAATAACAAATAGCACATACAAGGAGGATCCAGACCTCTGACATGACAAATTTGAACCAAATGGTCACTTAACTTAAACGAAAACTCCAGAAAACTCTTCCCGGATGACTGGCGTTAAATGTGCTTTAGTTCTTCTCTACCCACTCCAGAAAACTCTTCCCAGATGACTGGCGTTAAATGTGCTTTAGTTCTTCTCTACCCACTGTCTGTCTCGGCCTTTCCCAGCTTTGCCCAGGGCGAGAGCCCGCTCTAAGGAGCCCGGGAGCTGCTCGCACGGTTCTGCTGCGCTCACTTAAAAGCTAGCGCGACTATTAGCTTAGTTTACAGAGCTGTCGTGTTTGCTCAGTGTCCTCCCTTGAGCAGTCTCGCCCCTCATGTTTTCAAGACTTCCTGTTATTCCCTTTTAACGCCAAAAGCCGCAAAATCTGTGCTGCCCAGAAGAGTTGCTAAATGTAGCTGTAGACCTGGCTGCAGCCAGCTCTGTGGGAAGGGCTGTTTGCAGAGACCACTTAGGGTGCACTAGAGCAGTGATAGATGGGCCATTAGGTCGTCCTAACTGCTCTGGGCCTTTGTCTCTTGCAGCCTCTCCCATCGTCCTGGCCATTCCCACTCACCTTCAGCCCTTCCAGAGCGCCTAGAGAGTATTTTATACAGCGAGAATAGTGCAGGAGTAAGGCGTGAAATCAAAAGCTGAGTCTCCAGGGAGGATGCTGTGGGCTACGGCCTTCCTCTTTTCTGTTGAGATTAAATTCCTCTTTATGCGGGTGTCGGTGGGGCAGGCCCTGCTTTCCAAAGGTCCTTGCAGCTGTGCCACCCCATCAGTGCCCGTCTCTGGAGAGGAGAACGCTCTGGCCGTGCTTCTAGGGAAGCCGGTTGCAAGCTTGGACTGTCTGATGCTCAAGCACAAGGGATGTTCTGATTGAGAATGTCATGCTGGGTTGGCCGATGTATTTCTGAGCTGAAAACACCAGTAGATTTGGACAGAAGCAAACTCTTGACATCTGAATTGAGTGGGCTGCTTATTGTCCCGCTGTTAGTCTGTGCAATTAAAGAGATTGTCTTCTAGCTCTAATCCCGTGTTGAAGATGATGTGGCCCGAAGGTAAACTGAGCATCACTGAGGTGACCAAGCGACCTTTGACAGCTGCCACCCTCTTTAAGAACTCCATGATCGCACTAGTGGACAACTTGGCATCCAAGGTAACTACCTCTGTGTCAAAGCTGCCTTCCGATTGCTTGGGGGTGGCTTCTCTGTGGAGAGTCATCGTGGCCCTGCCGTTGTCAGGAGTTGGAAGCATGAGCTGATCCGTGCCAGGCTAGCTTGGCTTTGGACAGCAGGAAAAGTAACTTTGGGGAAAATAAAGGCAGGCTTGTGCAATCTCCTCCATTCCCTTTGTTTGTTGAGAGAAAGGGTGCAAAGCAAGACTTTGTGATGTTACTGAATAATATCTGTGTATATTTTTTTAGCAGAAAATGTTGGTTTGGGAAGCCCAACTTTGTGCAAAGGGACTAGGTGGTGGGATGAACTTGGAGTGAGGCTATTTAAACACAGGCAGCTGCGCTGCCAAAGGAGCAGAGCAATCCCCCGTGCGAGCAGAGAGCACTGAGAAGCATTTGAGCGTTGCTGCTGCTGGTGACCTTGCTGTTTTGGTACTGACGTGGAAGGGGGAGGCTGACCACAGAAGAGCAGTGACCCCCAAGTGAGGGTCTGTATCAACAGGCAGGATAATTAAGCAATAATGGGCAAGGTTCAGACGATCTTGTGGGGAATTGGGGTAGCAAAGGAAGCGTTCATGGCCTGAGGTCTGGAGAGGGATGGGACATGAACACGGATGTGGGAAAGCTTCGTAGAAACGATGATCTTTGTACAGATAAGAGGAGCCTGAGAAGAATTTAAGCAATAGCTGATCTTTTTTTGCCTGCAAATGCATGACTTCAGACAGGCACTGTTGGTAGAAGGTGAGAGGTCCTATAACACTGCCTGTACAGCCAGGAACTTTCCTGGGTGGTGAAACCTAAACTGGTGGCAATGGGAAAGTGACTGTGGCTTTGATGGAAGTGGGGAGATTTTATTTTAATGTGATTTTTTTTTCCAAGGAAATAAGATGTACTTGATCTACCCATCCCAATAATTTGTTGACCAGCTCTAACCTAAACTTGATATAGAACCAAGAAAGTCTTTTTTTCTGCTTGTTGTGAAAATGCGAGGAGAAAGCTGGATCCCTGCCACGGGTTGGCAATGCAGTTCTGCCCCGTCCCGAGCCAGCAGCGATCAGACACATCACGGGTTATCTCTTGTCCAGCCAGGCAGGTAGGGAAGCTGGCACAGCGCAGTGAAGAGCGTCAAGCAGTGCAGGCAGAACCTGCTGGGGATGCTGCACGAGCACATTGGGACCAAGGGGAAGAGGGCGAGGAGCAGTTGGTGGGAACATCCAGCAGGTGTTTGAGGAATAACTTGATTTGCTGGTTTATCTGAAAAAAAGGCCTTCCAAGTCACCTTGTATTTGGACAAATAAAATGGACAGAAGAAAGTCTTGCGTTGTAGTGGTTGGAACAATTCCTGCCATTTACAGTGGGAGACAGAGGGTTTAAATTGTGCATTAGCCATCCTTTGAGTTGGGTTATCCATCCCTTGAGTCAGTAGATACCAAAATTCATCCCTGAAGACCACCTGGCTTATGTGGCTTAGTTTAAGTTTGTCGTCAGTGTCCCTGTCAAAAAGGGCAACTTTTTTCCAAGAATAGACTATGGGTGGGAATTGATTCCAAGTCCAGATTAAGCCAGTGACCTCAGACCTGCCTTGTGACCATGGACCTGCCTCCCAACCTCTGAACCAGATCTCAGGGCTTGATTGAACCCAACCACGGTCGCCGGGTCTGCCCACGTGCCTCACGGTGGGACCGGGCTCTGGTCGCTGCCCTGCCAGCCCTGGTGTTCCCTCTGGGTCCTCTCTTATCCACCCTGTGCTGCTCCCTGGCAATTGTGGCCTCTCAGAGTGACTTTTGGGGCACTTAATAACATGTGCATATTACTAACAAGCTAATATAACAAGCTCTGGGCATTCAAACGCCGCTTTGCTGGGCGCCGGCTCCCCTGCCTCTTGCGGGGGGCACCGCGCACTGCAATTGCGGGTGCTGCGGTTCCTTCCCTCGAGTCGTATGATTCATGTTTCCAGGACCAGCATTTTACTTCTGGGGATCCAGCAGTGACAGCGTGGGCGTGTGTGCCTGTGGTTGGGAGCCTGCAGGCCTGTTCTGGGAAGCCAGTGGCACCAGCTGATGAAAGGCAGCCCTGTGAGACAGGCTTGCACAAGTGGTGGGCTCGCCGCTGTGGTCTGCACATGTCAGAGGCATGCGCTTCGTACCAGTTGTTCGTCTATTTTTCAACTCAAAATCCACATGAGTCATTCAGGCTGGTTTAATACCCCCCTCTAAACTCCCGTAAAGCACCTTTCTCTGCCCTGTGCTGTAGTTCTGGGACAGAATGACGATCCAAACATTCCTCCTCGCTGGTGCTTGCTTAGTTTTCTAGAAAACCTTCAATGGTTTTGGCAGAGTTAGCAAAAAAAAAAAAAAAAAAAAAAAAAAGCTGTCCTTTGGGAAAACAGTCCCCAAAGATGCTTATTTGGTGGGCAGGGGTAGGTCGAGAGGCAGCTGGCTGAGCCGTGGCTCGCCGTGGGTTCCCTTATGCTCGTGCCTGGGGGACCGAGTCCTCAAAGTGCCTCTGTAAATGTGGCAAAATGTTAAGTTGATCTTCAGTTTTTTGGAAGGGAAGATGTTAGAAGAAAGGAGAAGAAAGAAAAAATAAAGAACTTCAGCTTCATGTGACAAATGAAAGAGCTTTTAAATATAATAAACCACAGTTTTGTGTCAATGAGAATTAGATGGCATTGAAAATAAGTACTTAAAATAGAGTTTTCCTAGGCAGATGTGAGTTCAAGCTCATCTTACATATCTCAGTTTGAGTGAAGTTCGGGTAAGAAACCACGTAACAGTCAAATTTGTTGTAATATGTGGGTGAAATGCTCCTCTCGGGGTAAGTGGCTTGAAAGCATTGGTTGCACTGCAAGAAGTGCTCACAAATACAGACGTACCCTCACGAGCTTGCATCGACGCTGACCCTTACAAGTATGTGATCCCGTGAGTAATGTGTTTGAAGGAGGCGGAGCTCAAGTGGCTCTTATCACTCCTGCTGTCCTAAAAATGTGATAATCCTCCAAACGTCTGCGGTGAATCTTTGGGCAGAAACACACGGCAGGTAGAGCTAGGGCCTCTGAGAGAAAAGGAAGGGAGGAAGGGAGGAAGGAAGGAAGGAGCTTTACAGAGCTGCCGGTGCCCATAGGACGTTTGTCAAGCATGTGGCTGCCTGTCCATGCTGGTCTCTTGAGGGTTTGGTGTTTGGATCCCTCTGAAAGTACTTTGGCTGCCCCTGTTGTGAAGGAGGAGCTTCTCCAGGAGCTCTCTTTAGACATTCTGTTTTTTTTCCCCTTCTCTAGCTCCTTTTGTCTGATCTTTTTTCCTTCCTACCTCTCCTCTCCTATCCACGTTGACAGGCTTCATCTCTAGTAAGTTAGAATGTCATCATTGTGACTGCTTGGACATCTCCAGCCCAAATTTGTCAGCTCCATGTCCTAACCTTCACTCGTCCAACAAGCCATGAACCTGGGAGAGGAGATCTCTCGAAGAGGAGCTCGTTAGGCTGCAGAGACTTCAAACTTTGCTTCTTTTCAGCTGGTTCTCTTTCAACTTTACAAATGAAGCTTGATTAAAAAATATATATGTACAGATTGCCACTGGGCATTTAAACAGCTTTCAGGACTAGGGCTTTTGTGTCTCCATTTCAGTTTTTCTGTTTTGCAAAAGGCAGCTTCTAGTCCTGACAGCCTCAGGGTGCAGTAACGAGACGGGGATAATCATCCCCCCGAAGAGATGAGGCTGGGGGATTGCAAGCACGGAGTAATCTACTTTAGAGTTTACCCTCGTAGCTTGCATTGCTGAGAGGCTTTAATTGCACTGTAATTGCACTGATAGATGATCTCCTGTCTGCGTGGGAGCTTCCTGTTTATGCTTGCCAAAAGGAAAGCAGCGTTCCGCCTTGTGCCTTCCGCGCTGAATGCAGATACTGTCACTCACTCCTTTGTGTCGGGCGTGGAGTCAGGGAGCAACATTTTTGTTTTATTTTTTTTGCATTGAGATATGCCCCATCTTTAAGGACAAAGGCATGAGTGACAGCCCAAGCAGGCTTAGCTGGGGTGAAGGGAATTTGTGTATTTACGTATTTGCAAAATTTGCAAAAATCTGTAGCTGTGAACTGGGACACCGTAGTGTCACTAGTGGGTGAGTGCAGCCCTTTCCCCCCGTGCTGGCGTGTGCTTTTTGACTTTGTGCTCCTCACAAGCCCTTTAACTCGCTTGCTGCTATCCAGTAAGCTCTGAAGACCTTGTAATGCTGTGGCTTGTTTGCATATTAAATATTTGTGTTGTTAAACTCATCAAAAGACCTGTCCTTTTTATCCCGCTGGGCTGCATTTGATGTCGAGGGCAGATCTGGCGTGTTGTGTCTTCTTCCTGATGTTAGTGACTCTATTGCCAGCACCGAGACAGGTCGGTGGCTCGCGGCAGCTGATGTGTGCAAGCAAAAGGAGACGGAGAGCAGTGCAGACCTCTGTAATTGCGGACTCGTTCATAGCTTCTACGCTAGTCGGGGAGGTCTCGGTGAACCCTGCAGTTTCCATAAATATTTCCAGTTTGTTAGGATGCTCATTACGGCGGGTAGATGACCTGGCCCTTGTTTTTTACCAGACCACTTAGAGATTACGGTGCAGAGATTATCAGCTGCTGCTATCAGGTCCAAACTGCTGCCGCTCAGCAATAGTAACTGCTCCGAGCACATCAAACGAGGCTTCTGCTTTGACTCCTAATGCAAAATGAAATGGGGGTTGAGCTCCCAGAGGCTGCTCTGACCTTGGAGGCTTGGCCGATGATGTCCTGTCCGGAAGGGGTTTGGAGGGCTCAGGTGACCAGCGTGTTCCTGCGCCACAATGGGTTTCTCCAGGTGAAGTTGTCACCCCTGCGGGTTGCCTCTTCGGGGAGGTGGCCGGAGACCACAGAGACCCTTGTTGCCTTCTGCTTTAAGCCCAGAGAGGCCTTTCAGGAGAAAGCCAAGGAAGGTGAAGCATAAATCTCTTCTAAAATCCTAGAATTGCCTTTCCAGAGAGCTCAGCCAGTTCCTGGGAATAGGAAGGACGGGAGCCAAGCAACGCTGAGGAGCCGTCCCCGCAGCCCGGCGTGCTCCCTCTGTCAGCAAGAAGGAAAACAGTGCGTGATTTTCGTTGCCCCCAGCAGTAGCTTTGCCTCTCTCCTGGCCAGCACAGCCCCTCAGCATCCTCCAGGGCCGCTGCACGAAGGGCTCGGCAGAACGCGCTGCTGCCAGCTCGTGGATGGCTCCTGGCGCTCCGTTTTCCTGGCTGCCACTGCCCTTTTCCACCCGTGCGTTCCTGTCCCACCAATAGCCACCCAGAAAGAAGGCTTGAGGCTGTGGGTCTCATCCTTGAGCACGCAGGGGGACGCTGCAATCCAGCGCCTTCTTCCCCCAAAATCCAGGGTCTTGCATCAGTTCCCCGGGTATAGGGCTCTGTTGTTCCAAGGCTTCTGTATTTCAGCCTGTTCATCGTTGTTAGCGTCGTGGAGGCTCCACTTGCCTGTCGTTAATGCTGCATTCCTCCAGGTCATGTCAGAACTACCCAAGATATTCAAGGATGATCTCGTTTCCTCAGCATTATTGAAGGGAAAAATAGCAATTTGGAGCCTTGTGTTATCCTAAGTTTAGGACAGTGACCTACAAATCACAGAAAAACAGGGCTAAAGGGGACCTTGGGGAACGCATCTAGTTCAGCCCCTCTTTGAGGACACGGCTGCCTACATCTCTTTGATACAGATGCTTGTCCAGACTAGTGTCTCCAGGGAGGGAGGTTCCCCTCCTTTCCATAAGCTTCGTGCTCCCATTCCTGACTCTCCTCGTGTCCGATTTGAATTTCTACAGTGTAGTTAAACCCAAGTGTTCGGTGTCCTAAAACGTTTGTTTCTCTTCCTATCTGTTTACATATATATAATATAACAATAACCGGGGTGATGATGTGTCCTTGTAGACTAAAACCCGCTTGTCTTTATGTCGTGTTTTCTAGCTGTTCTGGCCGTTACCCTGCTCTGAACTGGCTCACCTCAGTTTGCAGGGCCCGACCTAAGTGCTGTGTTCAGAGAGATAGAAATCTGTGGTTTTTTCATTCCTTACATAAAGTTTTCCTGTTCATGTGCCGTTTTGTTAGAAAAGCATGAGCTTGATGCATGTTCAACTAGGACTTCTAGGGTTTTTTTTTTTTTTTAGCTCTAGTGTCTAATCAGGAATTTTTCTTTTTTTTTCTTTTTTTTCCCCAATTATTTCCGTCTAAATGTAGAGCTTTGCATGTATCCTTGTTGAGTTCATGCCATTTTTTTTTCCAGACCACTTCTCCCATTTGTCAAAGCAGTTTCACACTTTGACCTTGCGCTCCGAAAACGTTCCCCGCAGATGCAGTATAAACATGTTCTTCCTTCATCCAAACCAGCAACGAAGCTGTGGGGTAGCATAGGACCCAGACCAGGCTCTTGTGGAGCATCCCGGGTATAACCCTGCATCTTGAGGGCCCACTGCTTCCTCTGATAGTGTTTTTTCGTGTGATTCTGCAGCTCCTTTTAGACCAGGAGGAAATTTCTGAAACTTCATTTCTGATTATCATTTCTGATTCAAGTCTGATTATCAGACGTGATCATGAAATTTTAGGCTTACTCATATTAAGATTTCAGACAGCTAATCTCCTGTTGTCTTAATGTTAGCCTTGCCTTAATTTTGAAAGCTTGAGTGTTGACCCATCCTTAACGTGACCTTGGAAGCAACCTCCGTGGCCTGGAAGACCTGGAAGAGCTGTCGGGGATCCTCATTTGAGTTCTCTCCTTGGCACTGGCGGCTGCCAGCCTGCAGAATATCCCTCTCCTTTTGCAGGAGTCTTTTAGAAAATAATATGTTAATATTATGAAAACAGAATTACACCTTGAAAAACTGAGGTGTGGGCCCGTTGACCCTTTTTGAAGCTTCACCATCACTTTTCTTTCCAATGAAGCCAGATGTGAGATAAGAAGGGCTAATAATGAAAAGAAGGAAGTGGATGAACTTCAAAACCCAGCATGATGGAACTACTTTTCGTTGAAAATAATTATAGCAAGCAAGCACTGATGACATTTTATAAGTGTATGTGTGTATAATTCTGTCTATATTTCTCTCTGTATAAATATGCATAAATGAAAGTTGCCTTTAATCTCAGAAGTTAAACATCAAAACCAAAAATCCCCTGACAGGGGGCCCGTGTCTGGGACTTACCTCCTGCCTGCAGGGTCCTGCAGCCCTGGGGGACTCTGACCTTAGCTCGCTCATGTCAACCCGGTCGACGTGGAGGAGGACCACGCAGTAAAGACCCCGACTCGTTGTCAGCATCAAGGCCAGGCTGGGGCCGAGGAAGAGCTCGTGCAGGTTGCGTTGGTCCCACAGCAGGGCTCACAGAAGGGGAGTTGCGTTTGATGGCTGGGCTGCAAGGTCCTTGGGTTTTGTGCAGTGCTGTGTGGTTTTTATGGATTTCTATCACTCAAGCGCCGTTAGAAGAACTGCATTCAGCATATTTTAAAGTTAATAGAGCAATTTAGGTCTTTGTTTAGAGGCTGATATTTGAAAAAAACTCATTTTGTCATCAGGCTAATTCCTTTGTAGTGTTTTGCTGGGTCTTTTATGAACGCTCTCTCTGCAGTCATCAAAGGTCACAGAGAAGGGGGGTGTGAATCCGATTTTGATGTATTGCAGAAAAAAAGGAGTGTTTAACTCGAATGAGTAACATTCATTGTGTAGTAGACCTTGCTACAGCCTGCTAAGAGGAGGAACATGTCATGAGCCTTCTTCAGTCTCTTCTGTTCTAACTTTATAATTCCTTTATAATTCAAACCTCCTTCAAATGACTAAAGTGAATGGACATTTTAATTTCTTTCAACTAGAAACGGTTGCTTCTGCACAGGCCTTTTCCTTCTGAGTGAGACCCCTATTTTGTGCCCTTAGGAACCCTATTATGTCCGTTGTATTAAACCCAACGATAAGAAGTCTCCACAGCTCTTTGACGAGGAACGTTGCAGGCATCAGGTCGAGTACCTTGGCCTTCTGGAGAACGTGAGAGTCCGTCGCGCAGGATTTGCCTACCGCCAAACGTACGAGAAGTTCCTTCACAGGTAAGAAGGGTGCTGGGAGCGACCGAGTTCAGCTCTGAGCAGGTCAGCTGGGAGAGCTGAGGGAGCGGTGGCACTTGGGCTTCTTCCTGTGGAGTAGAGAGCAAGTCCTGAATCCTCTGGGTTTGTGGTGCTTGCTTTTGATCATAGGTCATGTAGGAACATAGGTAATGGGGGCTTGTTGTTGCTGTTGTTGTGTTTTTTAATATCTACTGCTGGGTAGAATAAAACACGAATCTAACAAGGACTCTGGTTGCCCTCTCTTTTTGTGACCGCAGACAGGTTTATGGTGCTTTCTTGGTCCTCAAACAGACTCTTCGGGCCAAGACTCCGTCGCTGTCTTAATCTCTTCAGAATGAACATGCAAGGATCATCTCCAGAGCGTAATCCTAAGACTGGAACTAATTAGCTTCTCTTTGAATGCTGTCTAATTGCTGCAGGGAGAGGGACAGATGGACGCTGGGCGTGCGGGCAGCGCGTGCTGCTGCATGGGCCACTACGGGTGTGCAGGAGGCAACGTCGCGCTTTCAGGACCGAAGAAGAGATAATAACTTGACCCCATTCAAGCATGTTTTTGATACTTCCGCCCTCTTTATTCCTAGCAGGCTTGTGCCAAGTGAAACGTTTTAGATAGGAATTGTCTCGTGGCCTCAGTCAATTAGCGTGGGTGCTAAAAAGTCACCCTTACGCTGATGAAATATTGAATTGAGTTTGTCTTCTCCCGTTGAGGCAGGTGAGAAACGGGGCGCTGCAAGGGGGAAAGGATTTCAGCTGTTCGGGCGGGTGGGATGTCGCGTGGTGGACAGGAGGTGCTCTGGAAAGAGCTCCCGCTGCTCGCGGGAAGGTTTGCTTGGGTGTTTCGTGAAACAAAGGGTGCAGCTTGGCAAAGGCAGCTGACAGGAACGGTAAATTGTGTGTTGTGTTTCTTCAACACTACGCAGTGATTAGGGCTTGCGCTGCCCTCGCTGGTGGGATTTGTTGCGCCGTCCTCCTAACGCTGGCGTAATGCCTATTAATGTAAAGAGCTGCTTTGTTTTTAATGAATGTTTGAGGAGATCCCGTAAGCTTGAGAGCAGAAGAGGAGTGAGCAGGCAGTAAAGCAGGTTAGCGCGTGGCCCCTGGTATGGCCCTTACAGCCGGTGGTCTGGTCTCGGTGGCAGAGTCCTGCAGCGGGATTAAGAGTCTAAGGTGCAAGGCATCAAGTGGTGGAGTCGCGGGGCACAGGATCGCTCGCAGTTCAGTTCAGTTTCCTTTAAATTTTCTAAATCTTAAAAAAAAAAAAAATCTGCTCTGTCCTGTGACATCTTTCCTATTTTTTCCTTTTCCTGAGGCTCAATGCTTTGTTCCTCCACCTTGGGAGAGACTCACCTCTCTAAAGGTGCTGGGCGAATGGGAATTTTGCTATGAAACACACATTTATGGAGATGGCTTCTGGACAGGGATCACGAGGGATTTCCTTTCCTTTCCTCATTCCCGTTTGGTGACAGCTGTGTGACAGACTGAGAGCACGGCAGAGGCATCCAGGCCCTTCAGCTCTGGATTCGGGGAGAGGTGATTTTAGGACACAACCCAACGTCATTGGTTTGCTTATATTTGGGAAAGTTCTCATAAAAACTCAGTCCGGCCAACAGTTGTCCTAAGCCCTTAGAGACCTCGGAAGCTTTCGGATTTGCTCAGCGCTGGTCAAGAGGGAGAAGTCTCGCCCAAGGTTTAGTCAGTCCGGGCCTCGAGGGAGCCCGTCGCAGCTGTCCTGCTGCCCAGGCTGACCAACCCTTGGCTTCTCCTCCAGGAGCACCCAGGAGATCTGGTGTCTGCCCCCTCAAATGAGGTTGTCTGATGTTTTGCTGATCCCTCTTTTGATGGCAAGGGGAGAGATTTGTACATACTTAGACCTACACTTATATACTTTTATATATACTTGATCTGTATGCCGCTTTTTCTTTCTGTAGGAAAACAAGGATTTTGGTGGTCTTTAGCTCCAAGCGCTATAAACGAGTCCATATGGAACAGGAGGAAATAATGTCAACTCAGTTAAAGCCCTTAATGTCCTCATCAACGTTTCCTTGTACTTGAGAAGATTTGTACTTGAGCCCCACGTAAGAAAGGGTTAAATAAACCAGTCTGCTCTTAAATCAATTGGTGGGAAATAAGATCTAAATATATTTTCTGGTGAACCAAGAGATGCTTCTCTTTCTCTTGGTAAAGTACATCTTTGGACAAGGCAAAACATACGTTGGGAACACAGGTCCTGATGGACTAGAGCACCAGAGCACCACCAGTGTGTTGCGTGTGTTTGGCTTAGCGTGAAGCTCACCACGGAGGCGCAACGCTGAGCAGATATGGGAACAGGGAGGCCAACGGCGCCTGCGAGGCCCCCGTGGCCGTGCGTGCATGGGAATGTAAGCCAGCCCTTTCTCTCCCAAGGCATCCACATGCCTATTTTAAGGCATCGTTAAACATAGCCTGAGCACAACAGCGAGATACCGGCGAGCAGAACGGCGGTGAAAGGAAGGTATGAGACGGCCTCACGTGCAGAGCCCCGATTTTTCAGTGGAGGCTCTCGATTTTGGGAGAGCGGTGCTGGGAATCGTGAGCTGGAGGAGCGACCTGGGGCACCTCAAGGGTTTCCACAGCTCGGTGGAGAGGAGAAATGAAGGCAGCGTGGCAGAGGATGCTTAATGTATGGACGACCTTGAAAGCTGTTGGCATCTTGGGGCAAAAGGGAAGGGTTGTGCTGTCAGCAAGCAGGTTTATTTTGGGTTCAGCCTCCCTATAATTAGCCGCGAGGTTGGGATTCGGACTTGTTGCGGCACCCAGGTCACGCTCGCCGCTCCAGGGAAGGAGTTTGCAGCGCTGCCCTGCACGTGTCCAGCGTGTCCACCCGTCCCACCACGCGTGGGCCGCGAGGGACGTGGCCGGCGTGGCTTGGCCAGTCTTTAAATAACGGTGCCCTGTTTTTATTGGAAAGGAGGAGATTTTGGAATCTCTTTTCCCAGGCAGTTTTTGTCCTATTTGCATGGCCTCTTGGTTGGGCAGCTTTGCCTGAGAGAAGGTGGGTCTGCATTGCCATCCTGGTTGCCTTTTTTCTTCTCCTCCAAATATTCGACCGTGGAAGATTTTGCTACGCAGAGCCCGATAAATTAATTATCGGAGGAACATTTTCCTGCTAAGAATAGGAGAGAGAGAGAGAGAGAGAGAAACCAGTGAAAGGGTTTTGATATCTGCGTAAAATATTTATGTCCCGTGTGTATTCGGGAGAGGCAGTGCTGCTGCCAGCCGAGAATAAACGCTGCGTCTCCTGCCATGAGTCGGAGGCTTTTTTTGTGCATATATATCTGCCTGTTTTATTTATCAGGCAGATCTCTAGTCTGTCTGCTGTAACCCCGGAGCTGACAGTGTGTCCTGTTCAGATACCGTGTGTACAGCTCCATTGCCCCCCCCCCGCCGTCAAAGGCTTATTTGGAAAGGTTAATTTGATGAATTAAAGTGACAGTTTGATATATTTCCATTGACCCGTATTTCTGTGTGTGGAGTAATTCCTTTTTTTAGCCTCGCCACTCTGCCTGTAAAGGTTTGTTGTTTTGGGCATTTAATTCTAGCTGAAGATTTTGAAAAAAAAAATCTGAATATCTGAGGCATTGAGATTGATGCTCGCCTCTGATTGTAGGCTTTTAAATGGAGAAGTGGCTGAGATTGCTGCCTGCACATTTTATTTAGGATATGAATATGGATAATATTACAGTGAAAATGTCTATTACGTTTTTGATTGTGTCCGTAAATCGCATGCAGAAAATTCATCATTGCTATTTGCAAGAAACTATTCAGCCATTCAGCACTTTGCAAGGGCAGTAAATCTCATGGAGAGCGGAGTCTGATATCGTTATTTTGATGTTTGGTTCATATTCTTTTAGTTCAAACCTGCACATTCTTTTTTTCCTATGAAAAGAGGTTTGAAAAGTCCAGACAAGAGGGAATGATTGAATGGCCCTTATAAACATTGGTCTTTGTATGTCTGTGGAAAATAAGGAAATTCATTCAAAATGATACAAAAGATGATCAAAAACGTTATTTTGGGATTTTTTATGTCTACGTTTTCTGACTAAACAGTTTGTTGACTTCTGACACAGAGGATAAGCAACCCCAAACTTTCCCTCCTTGCAAATTATTTTATGTTGAATGCTAAGAATTAGTAATGGAATGGCCAAATCTGCAGGAAACTAATAGTCTAATAGTGAGACTTGTGTGTTGCATCTGTTGTGCCGTGATGAAGCGAGGGATGGTGGTGTCTCAAAAACTGAGCCTTTCTTACATTCCTTTCCCTTTCCTTTGGGATTTTCCCACACAGCATCTCAGTTCTTCCCCCAGGAGTTGGTTTTATGAAAAATTATAAGGATTTCTAAAATAATGTTGAAGGGTTGACCTCTTGAGAATGTAGATGACAGATTTACATTTCTGTGTAATTCCAGGTACAAGATGATCTCGGAATTCACTTGGCCAAACCACGACCTCCCATCAGACAAAGATGCCGTGAAGAAGCTCATAGAGTGCTGCGGGTTTCAGCACGACGTCGCCTATGGGAAGACCAAGATCTTCATCCGCACGCCGCGGACACTCTTCACCCTGGAGGAACTGCATGCCAAGATGCTGGTGAGGATCGTCCTCTTCCTCCAGAAGGTAAAACTCAGTCTGAGCTCCATAAAACACCTTTGTTCCCCTTTCAGGCTTGCTTGCAAGTGACAGTTTTGCTCAAATTGAACTGCAGTTTGATTGCTGCTGCATTGTGCTCGTTTGAATGTTTTCCCTTTGTTTTAGAGCTCTTTCAGTAGTGATCTGTGGCTGCACAGGAGCCTTAATGAGGCTTGATACGCTCTGATCTGTAGAGCCTTGGATGTCTGTATAAAGCTTGCTGTTTGCTCAGTAAGAGTAGGTCATGTAGAAATATAAAGGACCCTTTTTGGCTAAATGTAGAAGGTTGTTCACAACGGGTGTGGAGACAAGCTTGCGTGCATGAAGGCTTATCCATGGGTCCGTCACTGACGGCGTACATTGACTGCAATGTTGAAACTTATGGGGACAAGGGAGAAGGAGAGAGAGAAAGGGAGATTGAGAGGATGAAAAGAGGCATCTCCTCAGAAGCCAGAGAGGAAGAGAAGCGACGGGATCTGCCGATGAGCATCCTGCTGTGGTGTCCTCCACCAAGTGGTCTCCCCATCATCTATGTCCCACAATAATTGTGTACATTTCATCAGCACTGCCCAAGCTCTTTGGATACTCTTTTGGTTCAGTGAGTGCTGTTTGGATACGTTATCTGGGGGTGGGTACGACATCCTGACTCTTACGGAGCTTTTGCATGTATATTATGGACTCCCCTAATGTGAAAGAGAGGCTACAACTGAAGGACAGGGAGGGAAAGAAAGGAAGAAGCAGGGATTTGCACACCAGTGGTGACATTTCCCATGAAACCTGTTGTAACAATGACGTTGGAGTTTGCAGGTTCAAGGCCAGGAGAGTTACAGCTCCCAAGTGACCTGAGTTTTCATACTGTCTCAGGAAGGGAGGGGTGACCTCTTCTGAAATTAAAAGATGAAGTTAATGAAGGAAAAACGCAGAAGTGCTGGGGAAACAGGCGCTTTCTCACTGCAAGAGGAAGCTCCTGAAGCTTCAGATAAAATCTGCTGTGCAGTGGGAGACGCAGATATGGAGCAACGTGAAGGTAACGCGAGCAGGACTTGATGGATCAGCTCCCTGGCTCTGGAGTGGATCTGGTAGATGTTGTGCAGCATGTGGCCCACCAGCCTCCCTCCCCTAGTTTCCCCATGTCCCTGTGAAGATAAGGACCAACACATGTCTCTGGAGGTGACTTTCTCTTCTGCACAAAATACTGGCATGGGACAACTGGAGTCCTCTTTTTGTGTCTTCTATCCAAGGACTGGTGAGGTTCTGCTGAAGGTCCATAGGGAAGAGACTTTCTGAAGCTGGAGAGAGACCTGCTGAAGCTCCTTCTGAAGTGCCCAGCCTACTGCAGACCTAACTCTCCAAAGGCAGCGCAGCCCCCGCTGCGGTTCCACCGGGGCTCTGCGCATGCCGGGGTCCTTCTGCCTGCTCGGAAGTGCTCACGGAGTGGTGGGAAGGGCTCTTCGGAGGGTCATGGACTTGCAGCAAGAGGCAAAACCCAGGAACGTGTAGCTGCTCATGGCCCCAATAGCACGAGCTGGAGCTCGTGGTGGAAGCTGGACTGATGTTCATAGGTGTGCAATGAAATGTTTTGCAGCATGCAGAGTCTGCAGTAAAAACACTTGCGTTTTTCTCACGCGTTCCCTTCCATTTCTGCATTTCTGGCATTTTCCCCTTGCGTTTCCCAGGGCCTTTGCACTGCGAAGGGCTCCTGTGCGGATGCACCAGTAGATGGGGCGCGTGCCGACCGCGGTGCCGAGAAGCACAAGCGACACAAAGCGGGGAAGGAGAGACAAATGAGCATGTGCCCCTGGGCCGGGGGAGCCTCCTCCCCGCTGGAAACACGCAGGCAGTTTGGCCGGCCGCGGTCCCGGTGCCCGGCGGACGTTCCCTGCTGCTCCTCCGGCTCTGCTTCGCCTGTGAGCGAAGGCTGGCGGGGACGAACGGACGCTCCCGAGGGGCGCCAGGTTAAATCTGGAAGCAAAGAAGGGAGATGTGAGCTTGTTTTGGCAGATCCTTCAGCCTTTTGTTGCATTGCCGAATTTAGCAAAGGAAAAGACAAGGGTAGGTGAAAGCAGGTTGTTGTGACAGGAGGAGCTCATGGGATTAAAAGAAATGGGGGGAAAGAAATTAGGTGTTAGACTGAAAAAGCAGGCTGGGATCCAGAAACCATTTTCTTTGCACAGCCAAGCTGGTAAATGAAGGAAGAGGCTGCTCGTCGCAGTTCTGCTCCTTGGTCGCTTTAAACGCACCTCTCCTCATTTCTAATTACCGACATTAAGTGGTTTATTGCTGTCATGCAAAACAAAAGGCTTTCCAGAGGAGATTTGGTAATTATCCTCGGAGCTTCATCTCGCGTGTCGCTTTTAACCCTTAAATTAATGTTCGTTTGGGGGCTTAATAAATGGCAAGAATTTGCTTTGTATTAATTTGCTTCCACTGAATGAAACCAGCTTCCAATGTAAGAGGTAATTTGGTTTTCTTTTTGTGGCGCAACTCCCAGCTGCCTTCTCCTCTAGTACTGCCTTCAACTCTCCCCTTTTTCTGGTGATATTAGTGGAAGCTGAGACCGTAATTTTACCTAGGGTTGAACCAAGCCGGTAAGCAGATGAGGTGCAGCTTAACTGGAGCAACTGGTTGGCTCTGGGGCAATTTTGCCATTTGCTCCGGCTTAGAAAACTCGGCCGAGCAAACATCTGGTTTTAGAAGCGCTGGTTGGGAACATCCCTCCTGTTCCTGTTCCTGTTCCTGGGCTGCGCTGAGTCGGGATTACTCCACCTTGGGGCTTGCCGTCGTGGCGAATGCGCACGGAGCCTCTCGAGGGTGTGATGTTATTTCGCTCTCTATTGGAAGCTGCCGTGCAGCCGCTGTGCTGGGCTGCGCGCAGCCGCATTCCCGCGCTCCTCCTCCGCGTCCCCGGCCCTTTTAGCCCCTCTACGTGCAGGTTGACCCAAGCTGGGTGGGTTTTCCTTGCGGTTGGTAACACCAAGTGGATTTGTTTCCACTGAACTTGTCTTCAAAGACGTGACATTGGCCTTTGGGCTTTGTAGCCTCCTTTGACAAGGAGTTGCACCGCTCAGCTTATTTAATTGCCCTGTGATGGGAGTTTTTTGTTGTCCTAGAAGTCTTTACCAGGGCAAAAAACACTGAAGATGAGGAAATGATGTGTGTTTTGGTTCCTTAAGCATGAAAACCAGTGCCGTGAATTCTCATGGGATGGAAGAAGCTTGTCCAGCCCTGTCCTTGGGACAGCAGCTTCTCTGTTCCCTTAGCAGAGGAGATTTTGTTCTTCTCTTCCTCTGTCCATCCAGGGCATCTCCTTTCTCCCAGCATCTTCCTTCCCTGGCAGGAATTTCTTTGGAGAGCAGCCAGGAAGCTGGATGTGCCTCGCCTGGATGTGGCATGGCCAGACAAGCAGAAGGTGAAGGTGTCCCTGGAGGTTTTCAGGCTGAGAACGTTTTAAAACTGAGCTTGGGCTCGGTCCTGGAGGCAGATGGACCCGAGGAGCCGCGCGGTGCTCAGTGAAGCCGTTGCTGGGTGCGCTGCAGCAGGACCCGCGCCAGCTCTGCGGCTCTTAGTTCGTGTGTACCCGCGTGGGCATCATTGGTGCCACTCGTGTGTGTCCAGGGATCGGTGCCTATTTGTTATCTGACTCCTGCGAAAAGGCAGGAGTTGGTGCTGTGCTGATTACGCAGCTCTTCTTGCCGTTTGCACGCTCTGTAGTGCAGCCCGTGAGCCCTCGACCCTTGCACCGGAGCTGAACTCGCTTCACCTGCGCCTCTCAGCCTGGCTGGCCTGCAGGCTGAGAAGGATGCTCCGTACGGGTACGAGCCACCCCGGCACGGCCATGCCCTGCCAGCGCCAACCTCTTCCCCGAGCGAGCGGGAAGAGCGGCATGAAAACCGGCCTCAGCACGGGGCGTTTGCGCAGGCTCGGCGGCGCCGGCGCTGCGCTGCCCGCCTCAGCGGCTGCTAAGGTCGGGGTGCTCCGCGGCGGCGCGGGGCGGCTGGCGCCTGCGCCAGTCTCCAGCACGCTGCTGATCTGTTCCCTGCAGCTGGGATGCCCAGGGCACGGCTCGCGCCAGGGCCCCAGGGAATGTCGATCGTGCAGCGGTTCAGGCGAGTGTGGAGGAGGCCGACCGCGAGGAGCGGGAGGCTGCAGCCAGCGGGAAATAGGTTGCCGGGTTCAGTTAGCAGCGGAGCTCCTCCAAAATTCTGTGTATTTTGAGTGTTAGTGCCTAGTTTGGAAGAGCTGGCTGTATTTTCTGAATTATTTGCATTTATTTGCTTGTGTAGAAGTTCAGCTCGCATGCTGGGGAGGTTTGCTTCTGAATTCAAAGAGACTGCAGCATCTAGGTCAAACCTAGATTATCCTGTGCTTTTTTGCTATGGAAGAACTATGAGCGAGGCGTTCTCACCGTTCTGGCCCCAGCCCACCTCATCCGCTGCTTTTCCCTCCTCTACAAGGCCCTTCTACCCCTCTTTTCCTTTTAAATTTATTTAAAATTTGTTTTATAGGAATTTCTGAGCTTAAAAGGAGGCTGCAGTCTGAAGATGAGCTCAGAATATTTACTGCACTGCACAGATTTTTCTGCAAAGATGATGGACTTGATCGGTAGATCAAAGGTTATTTAATCTTAGAAATCTTGGAAGCTCATTGAATTTTTAAGTTGACTTTAAAGGCATGTCCACATGTCCCTTTTTTTTCCTTTGCTCATCTGCCTTTTAATTCATTAAATTTTAAACAAAAAAATGTGTATGGAAAACATACTTCAGAGAAGATTTCAGAATTTCCCATAAGATAAAATATGCTATGACTTCTGGTTTCAGTGGACACACTCTTTGTGCAAGCCCAATTCCGGGATCGTAAAAGGAGAGGTTTTGCCTGGATTCTCATGGTGCTCGGATGTCCTTTCACCAACGGCTTCCTTTCTCTCTACCCATCCTCCTAGTCTTTTAGTCATTGTTTCCCTTCTGCTCTTCATCTGCCCTTACCTAGCCCAGAGGAGAAGTGCTGAGAGATGTGGAGGGACCGAAGGTAAGGAGGAGATAGGGGAAAACGTTGGAAAAAAAGCCTGGACCCTGCTTTTCTTTCCATTTTGACTTAGCCCCTGCAAGAAGAGAAGGCTTTGCTCTTCTCTTCTTGCTTGAGGTCTCCTTTCCCATTCACCCTCTACCTCTGCCCCATCTCCTTGGGCAGCTTCTCTTGCAAAGGACGATCTGCTTTGTCGTGTCCTGCTCAAGGGCTCTTCTCCTCACTTAGTCCCACGGTGCTGCAGGAATTGATAACCAAATCAGTTGCTTTTGAGGCCACTCTTCGGCCTGTCACTTTGCAGACTGTCACCAGACCAGCTCTTCCCCAAACGTGGCTCTCTATGGGTTTGTCCGACATCCCTGATGTCCCACAAGAGCCATGAACACAGGTGTGATCCTGAGAGCACCTCACTGCCAGGACTTCCAGTCTTGCCCATCACATCCTCCACGCCTTCCCGTGCCCCTTGAGGATGTCCCTGCCTTCCTCTTCGCCCTGCACTGCTGCGAGCTCCTTCTGGGTTCCTCTGCTTGGCTTGGCCACCCAGGCTCTGCCTGGCTAGGCATGAGCTGGTTGGGATGTGGAGATCAAACAGAACAGATGGCTCACGAGCTGCTTCTGAAGCTTTTCCAACCCTGTAACTCTAATCCAGGGCTCTTTCTACCCTGCTGCTAATTTTTCCTGGAAAGAGGTAGAGACTTCATCTCTTTGGGTCTTCTGTTCTTCTATCCGATTTGAATGAAGATGCCTAGAAATTGAGAAGATATCAGGGCGCTCATGGATAGTCAGGAAGGGGCAGGGTTGCATTTAGTCCCATTTCTTTGGGAAACCAGGTAAAACCAGAAGTTAAAGCCACCAAAAGGTAGCAAAGCAAGTGTGTTTATTGGTGGCAAAAGGAGCAATGTCGTTGTCTTTCCCACACTTGTCCTTGCAAGATTTGCTAGATGCAGACGCTCAACCACCAGCTTGCTGGTGGGTAACTCTGGCTTCAGCTCAGGATGAGCTTTTGCAATGTGAGAACCTGCATATAATGTCAATTAGATACCATGAAAAACTCGGCTCAGGGCATCTGATTGATTAAATGTTTCTTGGCAATGGGCAGTGCTTTGGAGTGATGAACCTAAAGCAGCAGGGTAGGAATTTGATAGGCGCAGTCTGTAGTGATCTCTCAATATTTAGGTCTCAGGAGGGTGTGTGTTGGTAGAAAACACGCCAGCGTCCTTGACGTAGCTCTAACCCCTGGCTCTGAGCTTGGTGCTGCTGGGTTTACCGAGCGGCTGCCGAGCGAGGGGTTTGTTGCTTTGACAGCTTGCTCTTGTTTGCAGCTCCGAAGGGTCCGTGTTTCTGGAAGAGCATCAGGCAATCTGCTCGCCTTGGCAGGCCCAGCACTGCGGATGGGCCCTCTGAAGCAGAGATGAGCCCTCGCTTTGAAGGAGGGGAAAAAATAACAAACCCCACCTCCAACGCCAGGAAAACAGTAAATTTAAACTAGTGCCCTGTTCCCCAGGAGAAATTTGTCTGTTTTCCTACTTCTGGTGTTTGGGAGATGCCGCCACTTTGGTGGTGAGGGTGGTACTCACTAGGATTGAGGTTGGGCACTTGTGACAACTTGATTTGCAAACGCGCTTTTCGTTAATGCTTCCCAGTTTGCTGCAGCCAAGGGGCTGCCTCGGCCGGATAATTGGATTTGGAAGGGGAGTTTTTGTAGCGATTGTGGCAGTTCTGGCTGCAGAGCTGATTTCCGCAGCGATGCCGCTGATGCAGCGTGGGGACAATCTGTTCCAGCGCGCTTGCTCCATAGATGTCTGACTGGGGGAGAAAAGAAAATCCAGTAAAAATAAAATAACTGCAGCAAAAGACACCTCAGGAGCTAGGGGATAAAATTAAGACTTCGTTCTGCATCTAAAAGCAAAAAAAAATCCTTTTGAGATGCGTCGACAGATGAAGTTGGGCTCTACAAAGCCCTTAGCAGCTTGCACCAGTTTGCTCTGCATGATATTTTCTCAGGTTCAGCCAGAAAACTGTAGGGCTATAACCTGGATCCTTTTGATCTTCATTACTGCTCTTATGAGAAGATAAGAAGCTGAATAGCAGATTTTTTGGCCATTTTTCCTTTATCTTATGGTTTAGTGTCCATGTGTCCTTTGCAGATACGTTTTGTGACACTTCAGCCTGTGTTTAAATGTCTTGAGCAATCCAAGCCTGAACCTTTAGAGACACCAGTCAGATGATGCTTCAGTGGTTGCTGGGTGCTCAGTTCTTCCATCCTGGTTGCCGATTGAGTCCAATCCATACAGTTTCCGAATCCGATGTGCCTTCAGATCAGTGTAAGTCTCAGTAAGCCTTAGGTATTTGGAAAATAAATAGTGTGTGTTCCCACAGCCCTCATCAGAGGAGGGGATCCTGGCACTGGCTGGCATCAGGAGGTGGTTAAGGGAGCAACCTGCTCCACGTGCAGCTTGTTCCCCAGCTTATTTATTTGCTTTATTTCTTGCCTTTTGGTGCCCAGGATAAATTCCCTCCTCCTCTCCCACCCACTCTTCCTAGCAACAAAACCCAACACGTGGTTGGTGAGTGGACGGTGCTTCATCTGCCTCCCAGTTTTACGCAACTTAGGAGCTGCGGTTTGGTCTTCACCGTGTTAAACATTAGACAGAACGGGACGGAGTGTGGGACGAGGGAGTCCTATTTTAGGAACTGGTTGCTATGTTGGAAGAAAGCGTGAGAGGTGGCGAACTCTCAGGCAGCTTGTCACGCTGAAACACAAGTGAAAGATGGGTTGTCTCGGCCTCATGGTTGGGCAGCTCCTGTCTGCTGTGTCTGGATCATGCTTGGTGTGAACAGGACATGCCTTAGACAGGGGTGGGGAGGCTGAAGGAGGATGACGAGGGGTTGCTCCAAAAGAGGTTGGAGGAAAACATTCCCCATGTTTGAAATCGGGGTGTGGAGAGCAGAGCCTCTCCTCGCACCTGCTTCACTTCTTGCTGCGAATAACTTCTCAGAGCCCCGAAGCGGCAGAATCAGCAGAGCTGTGGAGAGAACCTTTGGCGTTGTCTTGGAAATAACTAATTAATTCCTCTGTAAATACAAGGCTTGATAGGCACCAGTAGGATGTTTCTCAAGGTGAGAATAAACTCTCTAGCAGAGCCCAGAGCGGAGCGCTCGCCAAACCTAGACTCCTTATCCTTCCAGTTTGATTCTGCAGGAAGGGATTAACCATCTTCGTCTTGGTGGCTCGTCTTAGAGGGCAACCTCAGTCCTTCTCCGGTTCGTCAGGGACGTGCGCGTTAGCTTGAGAGCACCCGGGTCATTAAGGATTGCCCTGGCTTGGGGAGAGAAGCAGCGATGGTGGCCGTCAGTTGGCCTTACCCTTGTTTCTAAATCCACAGGTGAGCACGGTGTCTTTTTAAGGATACTTTCACTGCGTTTAATTGGCAAAGTCGCCTCCTTTCCTGACTGCTGTATTCCCACCATTTAGCAGCCCAGAAGTATAAACTTCTGTGGCTCCAGCAGTGTCTTCTCCCCCGTCTCGTAGGTGTGGAGGGGGACGCTGGCCCGCCTGCGCTACAGGAGGACGCGGGCCGCCCTCACCATACTCAAGTATTACCGCCGCTACAAAGTGAAGTCCTACATTCATGAAGTTGCCCGCCGCTTTCAAAACGTGAGGTCAATGAAGGATTATGGCAAGCACGTGCAGTGGCCCACCCCACCCAAAGTGCTGCGGCGATTTGAAGAGGCCCTTCAGACAATTTACCACAGGTGGGAGAATGTTTTTGTCTTGTCAGCCTAGCCTAGGGGCTGAAAATCTATCTTGCTTCGGAAAAGTTGGAAAAATGCCTGAAGAATATCAACGTGGTTGATAGGTTCAAAGATGAAGATACTTGTGGCCTCTGGTACCCTTAAAGAGACAAAAATCTTTTTTTTTTTTTGCTAAGGTGTAGTCAGGATGAACATTGCATTGCCTTCCTTGGCCTTTTTGACCAACCTTGACCTGTTGGGCCACCTTGCCTTTATGGATTTGTTTATAAAGAAGAACCCAGCTGTGAAGTACTGCATAGACCCTTGTGTTTCACGTTGCGGTTGGTTGAGCTCCAACTGCTCGGCCAAATTTTGCTATGAAAGGAGGATGAGGCTATAGATAAGCCGAGATTTGGGCGTGGAAAAGGTTTATTGCAGGCAGGGGTGCCAGTAATAGCTTTCTGGATGGTGGGGAATGGTATTTTCTCTAAAAATGGTATTTTGGGGATTAGCATTTGGGGAAAAAATGTTCTTTATGACAAGTCTTATAGACTATGGAAGTGATTCAGGGTTGTTTTTTCTTGACAGATGGAGGGCAAGTGAACTCATCCGGAGCATCCCACCGAAAGACCTACCTCAGCTGAGGGCAAAGGTCGCTGCCATGGAAGTGCTGAAGGGCCACAGGGCCGATATCGGCCTGCAGAGAGCGTGGGAGGGCAATTACATCGCGCTGGTGAGTGCGAGTGCCATGATGAGCACACGGGGAAGAGGAGTTGCCCACGGTTCAGACCACCAGAAGGATCCAAGTCTGAAAACGTGACTGTTGAAGTGTGTTCAGATTTCCTTGGGAAGTGGGTTATGGAGTTTCAGAGGTTTTTTCTTTGACTTCTACACTACTACGGTTAATTTTTCTGAATATTGAGCAGAGTTGGAGTGTTGCAGTAACATTAAATGCTTATGAGTAACTTCGTCACCTGGCTTTTCAAGCAGCCAATGTTAGGAGGGAAGTCAACGTGAAACTGAAACTCTAGGTTATTAAGGGATGTTAAGAAGTAATCTAAAGGCAAAATTCTCTTTCTAAGCAAGATCTGGTACCTCCTTTTGCTCCCTCCTTCCATTTTGTTTTGTGAAGTTTTGTGAAGTCTGAAGGAAAAGTGAAGGAAGTCTCCAGACTAGGTGGTTCGGCTACAGCTCTGGTGGCCCTGGCAGGACGTAACACAGCTACGTTGGTGAGCAAGAAGCAAATTTGCCTTGTCCTTGCTCTTTCAGAGGCCGGATAACCCTCAGAGCACGGGATCTTTCACTCCTGTTGCCAACGAGCTGAAGCGGAAGGACAAGTACATGAACGTCCTCTTCTCGTGTCACGTCCGCAAGGTAACCAGCGAGCGTGGGGCTGGCTGGGCTGGGGACCTCCTGGCTGAGGTGGCGCTTTGTGGAGCAGAGGGCCATGCTGGAGATGCCCTGACAGCTTGGGAGTTCAAAGCAGGCCTCTTCCAAGAAGAAATATCCACCGTTTTTGACTGATGGGTGTCTCTGAACCTCTGGCCCCAAAGACTGCTTTATTCTGGGGTGTCTTTGGCCTCTGGATGCCACCTGGATGTCCAGTTTGCACCGGACATTTTTCGCAGCTGATTGCTTTTGGTTAATTTTGATTAAAAGCCTTTTAGGAGATGATATTTTGAATTTTACCAAACTAGTAGACAAAAACAAATTAAATGGCAGGCCCAGACCCCTATTTCTCCAGCATTTTAAGCTAAGCACTTGCATATTCTTTTCACGTCTAAACATGTCCCATTGCAGTTAGTTTCCACCGTACCAGAAGTGGAATTGCTGCACAATAGTTGTTTGTTGGTGTTACTTGCAAATATTATATTTAACAAGAGCAACAACACTCATTTTACAGCATAAAATCTCACTTTCTGAGATAGCTATAGCCCAGTCAATTATTTATACGGCAGTGATTTGCGTGAATAGAAATCTCCTATTGCTTTCTGAACGTATTTCAGTGGAATATTTGATGACTTTTAACAGGTCCTCTCGAAGAGTGTGGTTTGCTAACTGAATGGGTGGTTTAAGTGAATATTGGCTTATTAGCATTAGGATTAAAGGAGGAGCGTGTGATCCAAATCCAGGCCTCCCTCTAGAGCCGGCCCTTTGGCCGGGGTCCTGCAGGAGGGTTTTGCTGCAGTCTTTTCCCACTTGAGGCTCCAAACAAAAGAATTTGTGTTTCATATTGGTGGAAAAATATAATTTCAACCTGTTGAAACTTACCATTGAAATTTAAGCGAATGTTTCTAGCCAAACTGAAGTCACTGTAAAATGCAATATTCAATTCTTGAAGTTGTGACTGCTTCAGAGCCGTTCCTTTTCAGTTACGGTAGGCAGAATAATCTAGGAGAAGGAGCACGAATGCATCCTGTTCCTATACATCCTGTTACCATGAGCTGGAAAATCCTGTACCCACCCAAGGTTGGGTGCATCCTTGTCCTGTTGCTCTGGCAATAAGAGCAGTGTGCAAGCAGGGGAGATGGTACCTGCTGCAAAATAGATTCCCTTCTGAGCCTGCAAGGTTGCTTTCGGAAGTGAGGAAAGCTTTTCTTGATCATGTGTGCTTTAAAAAGTAGAATATATAAATATATAAATATCAAGATATCAAGATATAAAGATATATATCTATATAGACCTCTATATATATATATAGACTCCCTAATTAGGGATGCTAAGACTGAGTTTGCTGGCAAAGCCACTGTGGGAAAGAGAGAATTTCTTCTCATTCCCAGTTTTCTCTTTTAATTCCAGTTCATAAAGCTCATTCCTTTTAGTTTTCTCCTCCTTCACGCCTCCTATATGCTGCCACGTTATGTGCCCGGGGTGGTGCCAGCCCCGGCGAGCTGCCGCGATGCGCACAGCCCCTGGGAGGCAGTTGTGCCACTGCTGTAAGGTTTGTCAGGGCCCGTGTGCTAAACCTGGCTTGTCACGGCTGCCAAACGGACTGTTTGTTCCTAAGCTGAAATGTGGCTCGTGCCGGGAAGCAAAGATTTGCGAATTACAGAAGTGAAAATGTGATTATTAGATAGGTTTTTTGCTTCCCCTAAATGATGAGCTTTAGCAAAGCATCGATCTTTAAAGTTGTCCGTGTGCTTTTTTAGCATATTTTTCATGATTCAGCTTATTCAGGGGATTCTCGAGCAGAACACCTGGTTGCTGCCGTTACGTGGTCCCTGCACCAGGCAAAAGGGCATCGCTGGAGCGAGAGCGTGCGGGGTTGAGAGGGGTGTTTTATCCCTGCACCTGTAGCAGACCCGTCTTCAGTAGCTTTGTGCAAATTCCCATGTCTCTATTTCACTGTGCAAGGAGGCAGGATTTGACTTTCAGCAGCTGTTAAAAAAAAAAAAAAATCAGGTATTTGCACTCTGCGCTTCATTCTTTGGGTAGAAATGACATTAAAAGAAAAAGTACCAGCAACACAAATAGACACCCGCTAAGCTTGGAGCTCATGTGTTTAAAAATTCTCTATTTCTGCAGAGAAGCTGGCTGTTGTGAAGGTAACACCGCAAGTTATTGACTAACCATTAAGTGCTTTGAGACACATTTTATTTTAACCCATGATTGACATTGCTGTAGTGCAGGCAAGGCAGGAATGAGAACCTCAGCAGTCCTCGAAGTGCCCATAGCAGCTGGTAACGTGTTCTTTAGCCTGAGTGCATGGAGCCCTAATATCAACAGCTTGAGATGAAGAAGAGTTAAGCGGCTCTGCTTGGACCTAGCTTTGGGATTGCTGTTTATAGCAGGTGTGTGAAGAGCTCTGAAGGCCCACCAAGGGCATGTGCCCGCGCTTGCAGTAGGCATAGGTAGAACCAGGTCACTTCTGCCTATTTTTCTGCCTAAAAAAATACTTTTTTTTTTTTTTTTTCCCCATGCTTTTTATTTTTTTCAAAGGAAACATTCAAACTTTTTGCCTCGGGAAAGCAAATGCATATTTCATGTGTGCCGCCAGATTGGTGTTCTTTTGCATCACCTGGGAAACAGCAGCTTCTGCCTTTGCAGAATAAGGCTTTTCTTCGCCTTTCCCCCCCGTCCTTGGTGACCCTGAGGTCCCTGCAAGGACCATCTCTGCCCGGGTGCGGTGCCTCTCCCCGCCGTAGCGTCCAGCGTGGCCCTGGGAGGCTTCTCTGCTAAAAACCAAAACCCTCATTCTTCCCCATCAGCCACTCACATAGCTAAATTAAGACCGATTTGCGTTTGGATCCGCAAAGATATAAATAAAAGAAAGCCCAGAAGGTGCGGAGAACACATTGCTAGGAAGGACTTTTCACTGGGAGGGGATAAAATGTATCTGAGAACAGAAGGCCTGTCTCTGCTCCTACAAAACTGGAGAATAATGGCATTTGCTCGCGCCGTTAGTCTCATCTTTTCCGCGCGTGGTTCCCAGTGTGAGAGCCCCCCGCGAAGAGGGGCTGAGGTTCCCACTACAACCACAGCGTGTGGTGCTCGGGGCAACGTGCCGTGGATGAGGAGACACCTGAAGCGAAGCGACTGCTTAGGAAGAAGTGGAGGCCGCGAGTTCCCGGGCAGGGCGGATGTGCTGCGCTGCTGCCCGTCCCTGTCCCTGCGTCTCTTCGGCTCTTCAGCTGGGTTTATTGCTCAGTGTGAGCACCAAACTGGGAGGGAAACATAAGGAAGAAGGGGAATTTGAAGCACGCTCACGGGACTATTGCGATTTTTTATTGCTGTGCAAAACCAGGGCACTCTTCCCAGTCTCGCTTTGTGGGCAGCGGCCGTTGGGCCTTCTGGACGAAGGTTTCTGTGTAGAGCTGGTTCCTCTGCTCTTTAAGGACTTTGATGTTTATTAGCGTGAGTTCTGGGCTGCAAATGGGGCCGAGGCAGCGGAGTTCTCCATCGTGTAGGGTTGGGGAGGGAGCTGGGAGCACTGGGGAAGGAGAGGAAGGACATGGTGCTTGGGAGATGGATGCGTCGGGAGGGATCATGGCAGTGAGCAGGCCGCATTGTGAGGCTCTTCTTGAAGTTAATATATTTGGAAACTAATTCCACAAAGCAGCAAATTTGAGATCTGTGAGGGGCAGATCCCAACCAGAACTAGAGGTCTTGCAGCCCAACGGAGCCTCCTTGTCCCCAGCAGCTCTGCGTTCGGCTCCGCAGACGTGGCGTGCAGTTTCTGCTCCAGAGGGCCCGGAGGCAGGACGCTCCTCAGCCACATCCTGCTTTGTGAAGTCTGCTGGGCTCAAAATGCTCACCAAGGAGCACCACACACTGCTAACCTACTTTCTCTAGGCCATTCAGTGTTTCATAGCCTTTTATTTTTTTCCTTCCATTCATCTGCTTCCTAAAATAATCCCAGTCATTCAGCATCTCTTCCTGTGAGGTTTTCTGGGCCACGGTTGTTTGCTTCACCTTCTCTGAACCCATCACAGACCTCCAACATCCTTTACATTTTTCACACCAGTGCTTTGCACCATAATCCATGTGAGACGGTGGCAACCAGGCTACAGCTGGCCATTCAATCCATGCTAACATCCCCTTTGTTTTCAGCCGTCTCACGTGTTTGTGCCAAGACCTATGCAGAGCTGTCTGTAACCATCTCCCATTCCTTTTTCCTTCGCTCATGTTGGTTTAAAGCTGTCACATAGCTTCCCATTTCCTCTCCAGTTTGCATGGCATTGACTTAATCTGCAGCCTGTTGCCTGAACAGATTTGAGTTCTTCAGTTGTCTTTCAGCTTTGCCAAGAAATTCCAGTCTTTGTTCATTGCCTCATCCTCTCACCCTTGTCCACCCTTCCCAGCCGGTTGATATGTCAGTATGATACTGTTGATGGCCCTGTTTTTTTGCCCCGAAGAATGCTTTCTACTCCGTGTCCTGCTTTCCTGGTTGCTTTTGACAAGACTTCGTCCTGTCTGAAGACACTTTGGTACCCAAGCCCCTTGGGGCCGGGCTTGCCAAGACCTGGATTGCGTCAGGCTGGCCCTCCTTCCCCAACGGAGCGACTACAGCGCTGTGAGAAGCAGCTCACACAGTCACAGAATGGTCAAGGTTGGAAGGGACCTCTAGAGATCATCTAGTCCAACCTTCCTGCTTGAGCAGGGACACCTAGAGCATGCGGCACAGGGTGGTGTCCAGGCGGGTTTTGAAGAGACTGCCTGGACATTCTTCAGTGTCCAGAGAAGGACACTTCAAAAGTGTCCTTTTAAACACTTCTGTGTTTGAAACAAAACACAAAAGTTGTTCATTTTTGATAAACAACTGAGTATCTTTACAAGTAGTTTTCCAGCAATGTCCTATTTGACAGCATTTTTGAAGATTTAAGGTGTTGATTTCTCTGGAATTTGGGGAATGCTCTTGTTTGGAGGCCCAGTTGGTGGCCAAAGGTGAACTTGGAAATGGAAACATCAGAATACTTAGAAGGAAGAGAAACAATATCATTATGTGACCAATTTAGCTTGCTGTTAGACCAAAAGTAAAGCTATTTTCCTTGTGCTCAAGCCCTCTTTGCACACTGTGGTTAGGATGGCTGGTGCTGGCTTTCATTGCTCTTCTCCACGTTCTGGTTATGCAAACAGGATCCTGGTTGGGTGGTATTTGGAGCTGAGATTAAAGTGAGCCAACGTCTTGATTGCGCCTAAGGTTATTCCCCAAGGGTTGGAGATCTGCAGACAAGCTCTGCTGCTGATAGGCAGTGAGATCCCACGTGATAATGTGCTGGTTTGCCTCAGCAGGTTCTTTACTGAGCTATAGTGTGCATCTATAATTGGTCCTTAGGAGTGCAGAGCCCAATGGCAACGTTAAGATATTAAGATATCAAGGTTTCCCAATGGCAACACTAAGGTATGTTTGTTGTGCTCTTTACAACTGTCAGAATGCTTCAGATAATGAGAAGGGCCTCGTGTTGGTATCTTCTTCATCCCCAAGGATGAAGACTGCACAGCCTCTCTGAGCCCTCCCCTAGGGCCACAGCACCTTCTTGGGGAGAATTTTATTTTCCCTTATGTCCAGCTGGAATTTGTGCCACCGGAACCTCTGCCCGTTGCCTGCTGACCGTCGCTCTGCATCTGCAGGATGTTTAGCTCCATGAGGTCAGGACAGCATGGAAGGGCCACAGGACACTTCGTTCTCACCTCTCACCTTCAGACCACACGAGCTGGGTCCTTGCTCAACGTTTCTTGCCCAGGACAGGAGAGGATGGTGTCGAGACCCTTTGCAGCCCAAGGCCATACCAGCTTGGGTCTTCTTGCCAAGAGACCTTGTCTTCCTTCCACCAGTTGGCTGCCTAGGTCCTGGGTATGGACTTGGCTTGTTGGGACTCCTTCTGACCTGTCCATCTTTGACTCCTTTCTGCAGAGTGGCACGACTTCGGCAAGACTGCTGGAGCATGGCCATGCTCAGCCAAGGCATCTGCTGCTGCTTGGGGCTGGCCAAGGATGGGGCTCCGTGTTTTCTGTTTCCCGGTGCCAGACAAATTGCTTAGTTACATTGAAGGCCCAAAAGCTTTAAAGGAGGAAAGTGGGACCTGCTGACATCCAGGATGGTCCAAAGCTTGTGCTTTCATCCCTGGATCTTGCATCTAAACTGTCACAGACCATGGCGACCACTGTCTGTGTGACAAGTTCTGTGCGTCATTCTTTTGGGGTGACAAAACCACATAAAAAATAGGAAAAACAGGCATCTGCCTGGGTTTGGAGTCTGCTCAGTGGACAGATGTGTAGAAAGTCAAGTGTTTCTAGCAGAAAGCATCAAAATCCTTCAGTTGATCTATGTCCTGGACTTTTCTTGGTGGTCCCAACCCTGTGGGTGGCTTTGGGAACATTACTTCTCTGACACACTGTAGTTCTGATTTTAAAACGGGATTGTGAAATTCCCTTTCCGGTGTTTAGAGACCCATGGAGTAAACCTGTTTAAGAGCTTTGCATGTGTTGCATGCTGGAAATTTCATGCTGGAAATGTTTGTCCTGCAAGTTAGAGTGACTGGAAAAAATATTGTGTCTTGGTAGGTGAATCGCTTTAATAAGGTGGAGGACAGAGCGATCTTCATTACTGATCGGCACCTCTATAAGATGGACCCTGTGAAGCAGTACAAGGTGATGAAGACCATCCCGCTCTATAATGTAAGTATGGGGGTGGGAGAACCTCCCCTCCGACTCTCCCCAGTCATGGGCATTTTTCTGTCCCTAATACAGAAATAGGACCTTGGTTTACATTTGTAGTGTATTTTTGTCTTTAAAACGCTTATAATACAGCGTGTTTATCTGCAGAACAGCTGCATCATGCAAGCTTTTGATTTCAGGAAATAAAATAAAGGCTGGAGACCAACCTGCTCGTGCCACTCTCTCTTGCCCTTTCTGTTTTGTTGTCTGTTTGTGGGGCACTGCGAGACCTTGCGTGGGGGGTTAGCAGTTCACAGCAGCTCCTGACACCACCTTGGTGCCTCCAGGGGCTTGCTCCACCTTCACCTTGCTTGGTTTGATTTGATTTTTTGTACACTTGTTCAGGATAAATGTAAATCTTACCAAAGCTCAATTCGGAATTAATGCCGGTTTTGCAGCCCACGGGGGAGCAGAGTTTAGCAGCCAGCGACAGAGCAGCAGATTGTCGCTGCTGGGCAGGAGGCTGGGGGGGAAGCTCATTTTAGCCCTTGGCCATCCCCGTGAGCGGGACACCAGGGGTGGTGCCAGGCCAGCAGTCGTGGTTGGAAAGGACATTTCTGCCACTTGCCTGGCAGCTGCGGGTCGCTCTCCTTCATGCTGTTGTGCTCCCCTGATATTATCTCTTAATTGTATAAAACACACTTGTCAGCAGATTATGCTGCTCCCTCACTGGCTCTTCTTGCACACCGACCTGTTAAAATACACAGAGACGCCGATAAGCAGATTATTCTTTCAAAACTGATGTGTTGGGGTTTTTTTTCCTCGCCAAAGTGTCAAGATGAACTCAGTGTCTGAACATCCCGTAAATAAAATGTAACTCCTCACAATTCCTCACTATTAATTTTCTGCCCCATTATCCTAGACTGGTATAATTTTCTTGCCACAGTAGTAATTGTAGAGAAATCTGTATTTATCCAGCTCTGGCCAAATGTCTGCCCTACCTGTCCTGCAGCTGCGTTTAATGGTAGAGCTTGTGCATGGAGCAAGGCCAGGTCACTTGGGGAAGATCTTTGGCTCCGTTACTATTGGTAACCTGGAACTTTTCCTCCAAAATCCTTAATGCCTTAAAAGCTGGAGGAGGCAAATAGGTCAGGTGCAATTTGCGGGTCGCCTGTGGAAAAGGCATGGCATGGAAATGTGTGTAATTAATGGGTTTTACAATACCTGCAGCTCTGCAATGGTATATGCACTCGTATAGAGTGACGGCTGCTGTAATGAATGCTGATTATGCTGGCTCTCTTCTACACATTTCTCCTGGCAGCAAAGCAGCTTGTGCTTCTGCATCTTTGCTTTTGGAGTACTTGAATTTCAAGAGATAGAAATCAGCTTTATTTGTAAATCTTCAGCTATTCCCTTTTGCAGCCTATGGCTAGGAAAGGAAATCTCTCCTTGATCCAAATCCAGAAGTCCTGGAGTATTTTGCACAGGAAGAGCAGCCTAAAAGCAGCCCTAGTGACTCAGACTGATGTCAGAACTACCACTGGGTGGAAGTGCATGGGCTGAAACACCCGGGACCAGAAATCTTTGTTTTACCCAGATTTCTCAACCTGAGCTCCTAAGGCTTGGTGCCTGGTGCTCCCTCAGACACGTCCTGCTGGAAGGACACAAGGGAGCCTGGATTGCCCCACGGATGCGGCGCGGGAGGCAGGAGCCCCCCGCGCAGGGCAAGGGGAAGGCGGCTCGAGCCGGGCTGCCCGCGCTCCGCGTTGCTCCCGCGCCCCGGCAGCGCCGCAGCATCCTCCGGGATGCCGTTGCCATGGAAATCTCTTTGGAGACAGTCAGCTGATGTCTGCCAGTGCCCTAAACCTGTTTGCAGCTGGAGGAATCATGCTCAGAGCTGCCTTTAACTCTGTCTATGCGCGTGGGGTTTAAGTGCCTTCCCCGTTCTGCTTTCTGCTATTTGGAGTACGATGAACCCGGAATTTTGTGCATGGGCTCATGGAGCATTAGCCTTCCTCTGGAGCCAGCCTGCGTTTCTGGATCAATATTCTGCTTTCTGGGATGATTTTGCAGCTGTTGTAAAAGTGCTACTATACAATTGCCCTTTTATCCTCACCTGGAAGGGGAAAAAAAGGAGACTGCTAGTGGCAGGGAGGAATTGAAAGGTGGCTGAGCAGCAGAAGAGACCTTGCAGCATCCAATACGGGATGTTCTGTGCATGCCAAGAGGGTTTTTCCCATCTTCAGGCAGAGCTTGTATTTCATTGTGTAAATACTGAGATAGCAACTTGGCTGAAATACTGTTTTGTGTTGTTTTTCTTATGGCGGACAGTCTTTTAGGGGTGGGAATGGGCAAGAGTTGAAGGGCTCTCGAACTTCTCATGCAGTTGGGGTAAATAATTGAAGTCTGAAAAGTCTTTTTGCATCTGACCACTGCGACTTGTTCATTCTTCACAGTTGATGCACGTATAAAACCCCGATAGCAGCAGTCCTGGAGCTGCTGTTGTGATTGTAGGGTGATATTTAAGCACGTAAATTAATTTTAAGGAACATGAGAAACCCAGGCAAGCTCTTAATGTCTGTGCATCAAGTGTAGCTTGTTTCCAAAATATTTTATAACCTCAAAACATTGTGAATGGTAGAGAATAATCTCCCTCTGCGATGGATATATGCAGCCAGTAGCAGTTCTCTGCTCGGTGCCCAAGACAACAGCAATTAGACCATTTCACACCATGTTATTAGACCATCTCCGACCAATTTTTTGCTCTAGTGAGCTACTGCAAGGCAGCAGGCCACAAGTGTCCCTACATTTGCGTGGCGTGTCATCCATAAGCTTGGTACCGATGCCGTACTCGGGTATCGGTTTCAGCACCGTTTCGGGAGGCTGCAGCTCTCCAGTCCACGTAGGACATCAGAGCTGGAAGAGGTTTCTTGGGAATAATAGCTGGGGAAACGTAGGTGACTGCCAAGCTGAAAGTGTGTGTTCAGGCTCCTTCCGCGGGTGATTCATGCTTCTGAAAGCCCTGGGTAGTCTCCAGTTACATTTTGGGCTAATATCCTTTCATCACAGGCAACAGGGATGCTCAGAAGGGGTTTTTCTTTGCAAAGGGATTAATGAGATTTTCAGTATCACAAAACAGGCCATCAGTGCCTCTCGGTTTTAGGAGAAGGTGACTCCACTTTGCAAAGCTCTGGATGACTCCAAGGAGCCATATAGTCCTTGGATGCATGGAGAATGTCTGCTGTAGTGCCCCCGTGGTCTCCTCTTATCCTTCTCCCTCTCCCCACCACTTTATTAAATACCAGTTTGCCTCTATTCTTTTTTTTTTTTTTTTTTTTTTTTTTTTTTTTTTTTTTTTTTTTTTTTTTTTTTTTTTTTTGAGCATCCTTACATGCTTCCCTGCTGTAGGTATATTCATCCAGAGGATTTTACATTCTTAACAGTTTTCTGCTTTCGCTTTGTCATGCTACAGGGGGAAGATGAGGACAAAGCCTTTAATTTGCCATGTGTGTGAACTGCTTTAAAAGAAGCAGTTACTTAACAGAGAACAGAAAGAAAAAAAATCCTACTTTTTTCTTTTGTCAGAACAGCAGGACCTTAATCCATGACTAAACACTGCAGTTATCCCTGCTTTGCGGGGTTGGCAACTCATATTCTTCACCAAGATGCTTTTAGGAAGCTTCATTCTTGCGTTATCTGCATATCATTACATCCCCAGGGCTGCATATGTGAATTTGAGCAGAAAACCTGGTTGCTGGCCAGGCTCCTCATTGTTGTTTTTATTTGAAATGAAAGGAGAAAAAAAAAAAAAAAACAGGTTTGTGGCTCTTTCCACTGCCTGGTGCGGATCCGAGGCGCTGGGGAGAGCAAGTCTGCTGGAGCCGGCCCGTCCACGTGTGCTGCCTTCACATCTGCTCACCAGGACATGGTGGTGAATGTGCAGAGGTCGAGGTGATCTGGGCCCTGTGCTTTCCTCTCACCCTTCCTGCTTTGGGGAGCGTTGCCGTTCCCCTGAGCTTGGCTTTTAGGGGCAGTAGAGGTTGAGATGTAGCGTGGCGTGTTGGAGGAGAAAGCCTCCTTTGCAAGAACGAGTCTGTCGAGTAGCAGAGATGCAACAAGGTATGTAAGAGGGCTCTTGCTTTCTCTTTGCAGTTGATAGGATTGAGTGTCTCCAATGGGAAGGACCAGCTCGTGGTCTTCCACACCAAGGACAACAAAGATCTCATCGTCTGTCTCCTCAGCAAGCAGCCCCCTAATGACAGCAGGATTGGTGAGCTGGTGGGGGTCCTGGCAAGCCACTTCAAGAGGTCAGTGTTGGGGTTGATTTTCTTTGAAAACTCAATCTAGCACAACAAACTAGAGGCTTCACCTCGAGATGCCAGTCTTGAGTTTTATCAGTGCTCACTGTGGTGTTTGGCTACTGGAGCAACGTTTTTTCCTTGTGTTTTGGGGATATCCCTTTGAACAACCGCAGTTTGGTTGACTCTTCTGCCTGCCTTGTGCATGCTTGTTGGAACGTGGGTATTTGAAGAACATCACTGAGTGTGTGTTTGGAGTGTGGAACAATGTTTCATCAATGCTTTTTACAGTCAAACTACCGTGTAATGTTAAAATGCAACTGTTCTCTCAATTTCTGTTTCTCCTACCTCCAATATCAGTAGATCCTTCAGTGCTTGAGCTGCCAAGTGTCACCTCTGTTTCCTTGCGCATCTTCTCTTGCAGATCACAGTGCAAAATCTCTTCATGATGGACTGAACTGAAGTGCATTGAGCTTGTTGTAGCTGTAGCTGAACTAGCAGTAATGACCTTTATACCACGCAGTGAGTTTGGGGCTGTCCACCTGATCTGCACAGCACTGAGAGCATTGCAGGCTTGCAGACAGTCCTTGAAAATAACTGCTGTAGAAATGGCCAACAGGATGGACAGGCCTTTGGTGTCGTGCTGTGTTTGTGACCAGGAAAGAGGAGACTTTACAGATAAATATTCGTATGGATCTGCAAGAGGCAGGGTAGTGAGGCTGGATTGGGACTGTGTTGGGTGACCATGTTTTTTGTTTTTCATTAGCTCAAGAAGAGGGAGCCAGTTCAGCCACTTCTCACCACTTGGACGTAAAATTGGCATTTGACACTGCAGTTGGGCATAAGTGCTAAATTCATCAGAAATGAATTCTCAAAATTAAAATACGCTGTTTTGAGAAATTCAGTGCTGAAAAGCAACAGAAACCACCCTTCCCTTTTTCCCCTCCTTTACCTAAATATAGCTTAATTTGCAAATGTACCTGCTCTTGAAGGATCAGAAGATTATGGGAGCATACCCTGGAGAGAAACACTTAATTTCCAGAATCCTGCAGTAGCTCTTTGACATGTTTGACGTAGTTTGAGTAAAAGTGAACTTTTTTAGATATTCTTTAGTGCCTTAATGAGTCTTTAATGTTGGAGAGAGCTAGGAAATCACAAAAATCTTGGTTGCTTGCACCCTAGATCCTTTATTTTCACCCTGTTTTGCTGTTCCTTTGGCTCAGGCAGTGTCACCCATGGTATGCAGTGTAGCTCAGTGAGAGGCATGAATGTATACCTAAATAGGAAAGTGTATTATGTGGCCATCTGTATAAAATATTGTGAATTTCCTATAAGAATATAAACTATGGATTTTTTACTTTCTTATCCTGATTTAGAAATGCCATTTTTATCACAAAAAATGATGCTTCGCTTTTATCCGTGTAATCACATCCACACTAGAGCAGTAATTGTGCCCCTTGCAGGTGTTTGGGCTTCCAAACCCCCGATGGGAGGCTTTCCCACATCAAAGCGATCCCGGAAATCTCTGCGGACGGGAATAGTCTTGTTTTCAGGCAGCTTCAATTTCCTCCGCGTGCCCAAATCCTGGGAAGCGGATGGGATTAGCTGCCCCGTGGCTGGGAGGCGCAGCGAGAATTCCTCCTTCCCGAGGGATTAGCGGTGAGTGCCCCGTGACAAGGGCTGGGCTTGTCCGGTGGGCTCGTCGCGAGGCGGCTTCCACAGGGAGCACAGGAATCCAGCAGGAACACAGAGCCTGGAAGTTCAGTGTGGAGGCTCCAAGGCTGGAAGTTCAGCGTGAGGGCCCCAAGGCTGGAAGTTCAGCGTGGGGCCTCAAGGCTGGAAGTTCAGCGTGGGGCTCCAAGGCTGGAAGTTCAGCATGGGGCTCCAAGGCTGGAAGTTCAGCGTGGGGCTCCAAGGCTGGAAGTTCAGTGTGGAGGCTCCAAGGCTGGAAGTTCAGCGTGGGGCCCCAAGGCTGGAAGTTCAGCGTGGGGCTCCAAGGCTGGAAGTTCAGTGTGGAGGCTCCAAGGCTGGAAGTTCAACGTGGGGCCCCAAGGCTGGAAGTTCAGCGTGGGGCCCCAAGGCTGGAAGTTCAGCGTGGGGCTCCAAGGCTGGAAGTTCAGTGTGAGGGCTCCAAGGCTGGAAGTTCAGTGTGAGGGCTCCAAGGCTCAGTGTGGGGCTTTGGAGCCCTGCTGCAGTCGTCACTTGGGCAGAGCGGGCTGCCTCAGCCTGCAAGGTGGCTGTGGCCAGAGCGGGTCACGTTTGCGCTCCTCTCCATGAATACCAAGAACTTCCAGCCTTGACGCTCGTCCCGAATTCCCTGTGGCAAGCTGCTGGTGAAGATGAGGTTGCACAGGCACCCTCGGGTATGGGTAGTGTGATGTTTAATGCTGCGTGGGTAATGAGGCTGTGTAAACGTGTGTGACGACTGGTGTTGGCTTGTAAGAAAGGTTAGCAGGAGTCTGATGGTGACACCTTAGGATGTTTAGACCTTCTTGTTCAGGACCTTTCACTTTTTATTTTTTCTAAACTCTTGGAGCTGGAGATTTCCATGCTGGCACATCTCAGGTTGGGAATCTGGGGAATTTTCAGGATATTCTCATGCTTTAGAAAACAACATTTGGAGGAACTATTTTTAGACATTTTATTCTGGTGGCTGCTTTGGAGGAGTTGTGCTCTTGCTGTTTGAAGGTATAAGAGCTTCAAAAATCGGAATTTTACTGATGAGGGTTCTTATCTTCATCCATTTCCCGAGAAGACCTGCCTGAACACACGTCTTTTCAAAATTGCCCTTATTAACAGTATTCTTACACTCAGGTTGTGGTCACAGATGAATATTTAAAGATCATAAAAATTGCATAGTGCACTTAAGAGCTAGGATTTGGCAATGCAACTCTTTCCCTGCTAGGTTAAAACTTCCTTAAAATGATTCAAAGACTTGATTGTCCTTAAACTTGATTTGGTTTCTTGTAGGAATGAGGGTGGACGTAAAGGGTGAGAATATCAGCCAGGAAAGGGCTTCTCATCCTGCCCATCTCTTACACTCAAGTTGCTCCTGGGTCCTTGAGCCCTTAAAGGGTTTCTTGACTGCTCGGTCCAGCCTTTCAAGCCTCTTGATGTACCTTCAAGTTGTGCTCCACCCAGGGAGACCTGATGCTCTCCAGTGGCCGGCGCACAAATTCCTCCTGTTTTCCTGGCGACTCCTGCCTCGCATGCTTCAAGTCCCATTCCTGCTCCTCCCTGCAGCACGAACGAGAGGGGCCCTGATGGAAGCAGCCCGGGCAGCAGAGGCAGCCCCCACGTCCCACCGAGCCTCCAAGCAGCCCTCGCTTCTGAGCGTTGGCCCCGTTCCTGGCTTAACCCAATTCAGTTCTGCTGTTGTCCGTGTTAAGCGCAGGTGCTGATCCCGGCCTGGCCGGGGGCTCGGGGGCTCCCCACTCCGCTGATCCCCGCGTTGTCCGCGGCTCCGTCGCTGCTCTCCTTCCACGCTGAAGTTTTCCTGAGCTCCGGCTTTTGTTCCGGCGTGCCGTGGGGCCGTGTGTGCCATGGACCGAGCCGTCACTCATAAATCCCGTACCGCACCAGTAGCAGCTGCTCTAGGTGCCAGGATTGCGGCGGGGAAGCAGAAACGTTTGGGTATTTCTGGGTGGTTTGTGGGCACGTGCCTCTCGTGCATGCAGGATTGGGAAGGGAGGTATATGGATATATGCAGTGATTTAAAAAAGGAGGGCAGAGGTGGAAATCTTGGCCCATCAGCCTGCCAGAATAAACTGAAATCCAACCGTGTTCGCGGTAAGGGAACAGATTATGAACCGAGATTTCTGCAGCGCACTCCTAGTGTGGACTGCAGCAGGGCTTCCTCGCTGCGCCTGGAGACTCCTTAGCTTGAATACTCCAGGGAAGCAGATCCTGGGTCAAGATGTTCATGGTTAGGTGGAATATGAGCCTGCAATGGGGACAAGAGGCACTGGTGGAGCTGAGGCTCCCACTGACTGCACACCCTCATTGCTGGAAATAAGGGAGGCCAAAGCGGAGTTTGGGGCTGTGACGGCCCAGGATCCTGTGGCTGATCATGTTCTCCTCCTTTAGGGTCTTCAGAAAAGTGTTTAGTCTCAAATTATTTTATTTTATTTTATTTTATTTTATTTTATTTTATTTTATTTTATTTTATTTTATTTTATTTTATTTTATTTTATTTTATTTTATTTTATTTTATTTTATTTTATTTTATTTTATTTATGGCTTAGTTTACATTTCCGAAGCAATCGCTCCAGCATTTCTCTTCCCATGTAGATAGGCCGGGCTTTAAGGGGCTCCCCCGAGCTGCTCTTGAGGCTCTGCTCCGTGCTGGCTTTGCTGGAGGTGCCATAAAGTGGTTAATGGTCGTGGCCTGACTGTGCTTGCAAGGGCTCCAAGCTGCTGCATTGAAATGGAGGAGCTGTTAAGGAAGAAAATGGGAAGCAAAGAGCTCTTGTGAGCCCCCTGCTCGAGTTCAAAGTGCCGCCCGTAAATATTTGCTAGGGGAGAATTGCTTTAAAAGTTCAGGTGAGCTGAAAAGGCCCCAATCTGAATTGCAGGCAATTTGGGGAGATTAAGGGTGTTTGGGCAGAACAGAGACACTCACAAATGTGCTTTTTTGCCTGGGTTTTGATGTGCATGGAGGCAAAGGGGGCTTCCCACAAGCACATTTAAGCCAGTGCTTTTTTTTGTCATTAGCGGTGTTTAAGGGGAAGCTGGGAGGATGCTGCCTACGAGGTGATTTTTGCTCATAATGTAAATGCTGAGACATTTGCCTGATAAAAAAAGAGAGAAACTCTTTAAATACACGTTTTCAATCCGTTGTGCATGTGTGAACACGAGTGTTTTGCATCGCTTTGATGCCATCTGTGAAAAAGGAGGAGATGGAGCTTGAATTCTGGTTTGTTTGTAGTGGGGGTGGGAAAAATGCTCACTTGGATGCTGAACACAGTGTTCAACACACACCAACAAGAGGGTCCAGTTTGCTTGAAAATCTATTCAATAATCTCTATTTTGCTGCATGCAGCAGTTTTTTAAGCGACAGGGAGTCAGCTCTGCAGAAGGGGCAAACCTCTGCAAAAGGAAAAATAGGTTTTATATGTATTAATAAAATAGATATAAAAGATAGAATCTATTTTATATATAAATCTTACACTCTTGCGGAGTTTTGAATCCTCAATTTGGCTGTTTGGCCTTGTTTCCAAATCTAAAAGTCAACTCTTTTCCCTGATCATTTGAATGGGGAGCAATTTATTATTAATTTCTGCTTTTGCTCCGCATCCGAGAGGGTTTATTGGTCCTTAGCCTGCGTGTGCCCTGCTGTGGTTCATTGCATGGAGGACTCTTCGGTGGCAGAGACGCTTCCAAGGACTTCGTATCCGTGCCCAATGCGGATGCTTTCCGGGCTGGAAGCAGAGTCTGGGGGCTAAAGGTCCTTGCTCACGTTGAGAGCCCTTCTGGGCTGCACTTTGGCAGGCAGGAGGTGCTGGAGCCTGATGCACTTCCAAGGGGCTTGGATTTTCCCCTGGTTTCTTGCTTGGCACTTCCTGAAACGGGTGTTTTCTGGAAATCCCATGTGGGACACTGGAAAAATCATTAAAGACGTTGTAAATTTGGAAGTAGCTTTCAAGCGTGGCTGTAGCTCCGCTGCGCGTAGCTGGCCGCGGCGCAGAGGTGCTTTGCTGCCCGCGTGCAGCCAGCAGTGCCGCGGGCTCCCTAGCTGCGCTTGCCTTGCAGCATGGAGCCCGGGGACAGTCCTGTGGGTTTGCCCTGGGGAAGGGAATACCGTGTGGATGGGATTTTTGTTTTTAATCTTGCAGGGCTGTTGGATTTTGCAGAAACGCGTCTTAACGATCTTTCTGCTACTATTTCACATATTCTTTTTTACACTTTTCTGGGCACATTGTTAGTTTCCATTTTAAAGCACAGAGCTCAGCATTCAGTCAGGGCCCGGCAAGCTCAAAACGCCTTTGGTGCGCGTTTTGACTTTTTTTGTTTGAGTTCTTTTTTTTTTTTAATCTTTTACGCTCCTTTTTGTAGTTTGTGGCGACTCTAGTTATTCCAAGTTGGTTTACTTAACTAAGATTTTTTTTTTTAAAGATATTAGCCTTGGACCGGCTGTGGAATCAAATATATTTCAAGCACCAAGATGGAGCTTGAAATCCTTGCAAACTCCCTTCATCTCCCGTCTGTAAGATCCTGGCCAAAATGTTTAACCCATTTCTTTCTGTCTTTCAAGCTCCCATTTTCCGTTTTCTGAGAGAGCTGCTAAATGTCAGAAAAGGTGCCTTGCAAACCTAAGACAAACATTAATGTCAAAGCCTTGAAAATGTTTAAAGGGAGGAAAGTTTAATAAAATAGGCTGGCCAGCTTTTTAAAATCTGTTTGGAACAATGGAGGAAATAAGCATTTTCTTATTTAAATCTGCAGATATTTGAGAATTCTCCCGTTAAAAAGACATCTGCTACTTGCAATCTTATTTAAAATAAAAAATCACACCCATGCACAAAATTTCGGTTTGAGTTTTGCACTTTATTGTAGAGTTTGAGGGAAAACAAAGTCTTGTCTTTTTGCTTGCGCAGCCGTGGGCTCCGCGTCCGAGTGGCTGTCAGGAAGGTTCCCGAGGCTGCTCCTCCTGCCGTGTGATTAACCCCTTTTTATGGGTCCTTTTGCTTGTGTTTCCAGGAAAGGGCGGCGCATCTGGCTGCTAAAATCTGGAGATGTGGTTGCATGACCTGGCTTGATGTTTTCTGCAGACATCTCAGGAGCCTAGTTTTTAATTAGAGACTAAGAACTGATTAAAATGTCTCAAGAAGTCTTCTGAAGCCAAGGGCAAATAAATTAGTGCCTAAATCTAGCTGTACAAGTTTGATTTTGCCAAAAAGAAGCAGAAACCTCTTTATTCTTGACCTTTATAATTTATAGCTTTTACTTTTGTCCTTTTTTTTTTATGAAAGATTTAAAATTTAATGTCTGAGCTGACTTTTTCAGTTTTCTGTTTAAAAAAGCCCACTGGAAAGAGAAAAGCCGGCATGCAGAGACCCATTCGCGGGATAAATTTGAGCGTATTGACTCAGCATGATGAGCCCAGCCTGTTGCTGCCCTCATAAATCCTCTTTTCCGAGCTGCCTCGTTGTGCTGCCCCGGGAGGAGGGAGGAAGCAGCCCGGGCTGCGTGGAGGTCGGCACCGGCTGCCTGTCCTTCCATTGAGCCACGTTGGCCAACGGACTTGTTTTGAGGACAACACAACGACCATCGTGTAGAGGAGGGAACAGCTGAAATTACGGCTGGGAGAGACCTTATTATTTGCTTGTGTTGGCAGCTGTTCCTTGCTTTGCTCTCGGGTTCCCTCTGGCAATGCCCAGCTGATCGCTGGCCATCAAGATGCAAGAAGGGGGAGCTGCAGTCGGACAGTCGCCTGTGTGGAAATGCAGGGCCACTTGTTCAACAGCGGTTGGAGGAAAGGGCCCAAAGAAGAAATGAGCCTGTAAGAGTTGTAAGGAAATTTGTCCGTGGCAGAAGAGTCGGTGGGGCGGTTTGGGAGCTGCTCAGCATGCAGGAGAGAGGAGAAACCGTTGCACATCCGTGCTGCAAGCTGTGTAGTCTTCATCAAGATGGAGCCAGACAACGATGTTGACGCTTAGGTGGTGGTTTGCACGGGCAGGTGCTTGTGCAAAGTGGTTGGATTGGACCAGCTCCTAAGGTCCCTTCTACCCTCAGTCATTCTGTGGTGCTATGGCGTGTACTTGAGTGCAGCTGGAGGAGAAGAGGGACTTGGATGATGGGCTCGTGCCCTGGTGGACTTGTGCCTTGCTAGCACCACGCTGCTGAGCAATGCAGAGCAGCTTGAAGGATGGGCTCCGAGAAAAACCTCTTCCAGTTGTGGCTCTCGGAAAGCAGAATTTCTTCCTTTTGGACAAATGGAGATTGGGGAGTGCTTCTAGATTTTCCCCTTCAGCAGCATGCATTGCACAGGTTTTCTCCAGCTCTGTGTCACCTCCCAGCAGAAGCGTGTGCGGGTTGTCTGCAAGCACCTAACTGGTTTGGTTGGCATCTTCAGCATGGGTGACAGCCTGGTGAATTGGGATGCAAGGCCGGTGGAGCCTGACCTTGTTTCCAGTTTCTGCTGTGTTTTCATTCAGGGATGCTTTGGAAAGAAAAAAAAAGTGACATTTCCATATTATAAAATGGCATCGTAAAGGATCTAGCCTTAAAATGCACTGCTGGTGCCAGACTACTGGGCAGATCACATTCAGCGCTCTGAAGCCTGGAAAGGACCAAAGTGACACGTTGTTTTGCCCTTGAAAACCTGGATTTTTTTGAGGACAACACAGCGTACTGGAGGAGCCGAATGTGGGGAGAGGCTGCAGAAAACTCACAGCACAACTGCTTGGCGGAACGAGATGACCTCCGATCGTTGCAGGAAGGATCTACCATAGCAATGCATTGATGTAATGCTTCTTTCGGTGCCTCAGGCCCTTACCTTGCCATCTAGTAGAGCCGAGTCGCCCCAAAGCCAGCTCTCCGCGCTGTCCTTCCGGCGCTTGGAAGCAGCCTGTGCTCTTCAGGGGAGCTCAGCCGGGAGCGGTGGCCACTGCACCGGCCTTTGGCATCTCCACAGGCTTCCCTGCAACAGCAGCTGCCGCTGGGATAAACACAACAGAGGGTTTTCATCGGATGACACTCACTGGCATGAGCTATAGTTGGCCAAATATTCTTCTTCCTGTGGCCTCGTTCCCCACATATAGTCTAAGAGGTTCCCTGGTCTTCATTTTGACCTGATGATTTGAACGTAGCTCATGCTCTTTCGTTACTGCTAGTTTTTGCTACAGATTCAGTTTTAGAGTGTTTTTGTAGGTTAGCAGTGTAAGGTATGTACGTTCCGTAGAAAAGCGACCATGAGCATGTGACCTACGTGGGACTCTGATCCTCTTGCCTTGAAACCCATGGGATCCTGTGCCAAATAAAGGATGAGGAAAATACTTGAGATCCTGGGTTGGATTGCGGGAGTGCTACATCTTGCTCGGTGGTAGAAGAATTTCCAAAAACGGCAGGTGCTCTGGCTTGGTCTGGTTGCATTGTCTCCCTTCTGCAGTTTCGACCTGTATCTATGAGGCAAAGTTGTATTCCGGGCTTGGTGTGTTCCTCTGGTCACTCCGCTTGCCTTGTCTCCATAGCTCAGCAGAGAAGGGTCGTGCTTGGCTTTTCTTCCCAACTGTCTCCCTCATTTTTCCTCCCGAGTTGCCACAGAACAAGATCACTGCGTAGGGAAAGGAGGGACGGCGGCAGGGAGCAGCATCAGGAGATCCATTTCCCTGGCTGAGACACCTGAGCAAGGGAGAAGTGGTGAAGATGGAAGATGCTTTGAACCCGTTGAATCCATCAAATTCCATGGCATAAAATAGGATGCGTTTTGCCATATGCTTCAGCAGCAGCTCCTGCAAAATATCCAGTCCACAAAGCTCTTGAAGGCCAAGGAGCTCCTCTGCCCAGTGTTTCAAGTCAAGAGATGGTCCATGTCAAGGGTGGGCTTTGAGAGGAGAGTAGGTTTCTCCAAATGTGCCACCCCCCGGCTATCGTTGTGTACCTGGCCGGCTTCTAGCAGCACCAAAACTTCTTGCAAACAAGGCCTCCAGTGCTGATAGCACACAGAAACAAAAACAAAAGCGAAGGAAAGAAAAAGACCCGTCTCGGTCCTGTTTACTGGCAACCTACTTAGAATCCTCTGTGCTCATCCTCTTTGCAAGAAGTGCGAGTGCTGAGATGCCGGCTGGCTCGCCATCTCCGAGGAGTTGCCCACAGCATGAGAATGAAGGCAAAATACGGCCCCTCATTCGCTTCGCAGGAGTTGATGAGAAGATTTTTTTTATTGCATTGTTTAGACTTTTCTCTTTTTTTTGTCTTGTTTTGCACTTGTGAGGGATTATTGCCCTTCCTGACCTCCCCGCTCGAGAGGGAGGGAGCATCTGACTTGGATGCACCCAGCTCACCCATACCCAAGACCGGTGTTGTAAGAAAGTCATTGCAAACTGTTAATTTGGGGTGCTTGGGGCTGAGTGCCATGAACCCTACGGATGCAGTGCTCCTAGCTTGACAAAGAGTACGGCCAGGATGGCGGCGGCGCACGTGCAACGCTGGTTCGTAGGGAAACGTATCCGAAGAACCCATTTTTGTGGCTCTAGGAAGCTTCCCTTTTACACTAATTTGGTGTCCTTGGAGCCGAGTCATGCTGATTTGGGGCATGTATAATAAAATCAACTCCTTTCAGACCAGATCGTACTTGTTTTCTTAGCGAGTGCTTTTACATTAAGGGCTATTTTCCTATTTTTCGTGGTGCATAGGAGGCGTGCCGGGAGCGCTGGCCATTTCCCAGGCAGTGCCGCGTGCCTGGGAGTGGCTGGTGCTTCTGCATCGCCCTGTGACAAATGACAGTAATGATGTATAGGGGCAGGAGCGGGGAGAGGAGGGGCAATTAGCTCTCCTGTACTGGTAAAACAGCTCAGTATCTATGGAAATTAATTCAGCTTCTGGCTCTGAGGCACTCGCTTGAAATTCGAGTGTAAATAATGTTTTGTTCCCTTTTAAGGAGCGAGGAGGAGCTGCTAGGGACAGGTCACCAACCACAAGCAGGTTGGTGCCCTTAGAGTGGCCGACGGCTGGTTCAGGAGGGGGATCTCTGTGCACCCCTTGGTGAGCCCTGCCTGGGACCTCAGGCGCTGCCTTCGAGTGCCGTGAGCTGGCCATGGGATTTTTTGCTTAGCCCTTTCACATTGCTCTTGGACATGAAATAAATCAGGGTGAACTGGAGCAGCCATCGACAAGCTCTGTGCCGGCCAACCTCGGCACTGTGTGGACTCTATGGCTCACGTTACCCTGACAAGCACATACAGCTGCGTCCTCGTTAAGACACCCTGAGGAGCGAGGGTGTCTTATCCCCTCATCTGCTTTAATTTCCCTTAATCTTTCAGATCCTGTGGCATAAATTAATATCCCTGGTCCACAGGGTGCCTCGCGTAAAGCAGTTTTACATCTAAATGGCACAATAGATCATGCACCAGAGATGTGAATCATAGGCTGTTAGGCGTTAAATCAAAGGTGAGAAGTCTGCCTAATTTATACAGAGCAATTAGGTTCCCAATTAAATGCACGAAGGATTATTTTTCTCTTTCTTGCTCTTCCTTGCGTGAACTGAAAAGGCTTTGCTCACAGTGGCGAAGGGAAGGGGTTCTTCCTTTCCCCTCCGTGTGTCATTCTCCTAGGTGTTCTCCTGAGGGAAGGATTTACAACAGCCTCTCCATCCCTTATCCTTCACCCTGCTGGGCCTGCTCCCAGAGCCAACTTCCTTCCTGGAATTATCGGCTTGCAGTTGGGCCTCGGGGGGAACCGTCCTTCTAATTAAAATACATCATATTTGTGCCTGAGTGCATTGCTTTGCCAGTAAAGGCTGTCACGTTGATGCCTTTGTGAGTAAAATAGTGTGTGGGCTCCGTACAGGACAGACAGGAGCATTTACACCTCCGGTTTGTGCTCTTCAACCATGCAACATACCTCAGCCCTGACCTCCTGGAGCTGGAACATGGTCATCAACGTGGGGCCTCTTGCAGAAGGGTTGCTTGGAGGATGGTGACAGCAGCTCATTCGTGTCCCCTGGACTGCCACCACCCCCTCATCCCAGGGGTAGGTAGCCGCGAAGAACTGGTGGCTGTTGGCCTTGCTCGGTCCCCATTGAGTTGTAGTTCCTAGATTGGTTTGAACCTTCACCCGAGCATGTGGTGGAAGCTCAACCCAGACCGGAGGTGGGTTCGTAGCTCGGAGTCCACCTGCCACTTCAGTTTGCAGAGAGGCTGGCGGGGCCTTTCGGCACAGCTTAGTCCTCCTATGTCCTTTACAAACAGCCAAGTTCCTCGGTGTGTTTCAAGAGAAGAGCAGCTCTTACCACCCCCACATTAGACAGGGGACAGCAGTGCTTTACACCAGCATCGTGAGCACCCAGAAGCAACTCCTCCAAATACTTAACTCAAAGTAATATCTAATTCCAACTGCAGTTTCAACAACTCCAGACCAGTCCCCCGAGCCAGGCAGCGTGGCTATTTTTAGCCTGGTTTCCTAGGGAAACATGGTTTTACGCATCTGCTCTATCCTCAGATCTGACAATGGGAAAGGGTGGCATCAAAGATGGTTCTCTGCCAGATTCATGAAAATTAGTGATTTTGATTGAAGAGACAAAAGCCAACAGCTCGTTTGTGTGGAAGGCGGGAGGGTTCGGCTGTCCTCCAGCCTGGTGGCTGGTCGCCCGAACACGAGGAGGACACTCGGGTGTTGCTGGGGAGCGTGGTGGAGATGCGCCCTTGGGTGGGCGAGAAGGGCTCGGGGGCCAAGGCAGCGTCCTGAATAGCGTGAGAGGTGGCTGCTCTGCGCGAGCAGGGGTGGTCAGTCCTGCACATGCAGAGCAACTTGCTCGGTGGTTTTAATGGAAGCAGCAAAAGCGCTTTTGTGGGTGTCCTCCAGCCAGGGCAGGACACTGCAGCAGCTGCTCAATGGGGTTTTTTTTTTAATGAAAACAGAAAAGAGCAAAGGAAGGATCTTGTGGTGCCTGAACGTGGTGACCCTGGACTGCTGCAGACTTTCCCCTGACATGGCACTTAGACGGTGAGGCGGGGAGGGCTTGATGTTGGGAGCTCGGTGCTCCAGAGCCAACGCCAGGCAGTCTCGCTTCCTCCAGGAGAAGGGGGAACTGGGTGAGTAAAGCGCTTGATCATAAAGCCGTCACGCCCAGAGCAAGCGGGGGACCTGGGCTGCCTCGCCAAGCGTGGCGGTTGGGGGTGATGCACAAACACACCTTAGGTTTCCCCTCTTAGTCACCAGCAGGTGTGTCCCACCACTGGACGCGCCGTTCCTGAAGCTTGAAGTGGGGTTTAGGCGGAGCTGGTGGGCAGCAATGGGATTCGGCTGCCAAAACACAGGTCTTCAGTGGTGCTTTACTCGTCCCATGGGACATCAGAGATATCCACGGGGTTGGTAGGTAGGACACAGAACCTAAAGGAGGCTTGTGCCGCGCTGGGGAGGCACATTGAGGCAGGGGGTGCACCCCAGGGTGCCTAAAGTGATCGCAGATGCTTATGGCTAGGAATCCTAAATCCATCTTTAAATCCAGGCGGGGGGTATCTGGGCTAGTTTGAAGTGATGTTGCGTTGGGAGGTTGGGTGCACGCGGGATTTCCCCAAGCTTTCCTCAGCCCTGGCATTCACTGCAGCTGCGTGTCCGCAGCGGGAGCCGCACGCCCATCCCCAGCTGGCTTGAGTTTGGCTCAGGACGGAGCTAATTTGCTTTATTATAAGGAGCTACGCAGAGAGTTTTGCATGTTAATAATCCTCTTGTGCCTCTCTGGCGATTGCACCAGGGCCGAGGCTTGCAAGTCTAAGCGGCTGAGCTCCCGAAAACCAGCTCGGAGCGGGGAGGGCGCTTAGAAGAAAGCAGAGGGCAGCCCGGTGCTCACACCCCAGCGTGACGAAGCGTGAGTGTACAGACCCGACGTGCCCGCCGCGGCCCCGTGCCGCCCTGCGAGCGCCTTCGCAGCCTGCGCACGCTGGGGACACGTCACGTCATGTTTGACAGCGAGTGCCGTTCCCAGAGCACCCGTCGGCGCGACTCGAGCCGCGGCGGCTGCAGGGAGCTGAGCAATTTCCCTGGCAGCGGTGAGCGCCCATGACTCCTCTCCGCACTGGGCCATCAGCTCTGTTTTCCTTGTGTGCAGATTAAGCTGGGAAAATAAATCCAACGACGCTTCCGTGAAGGCAGCCGGCCGGCCGAGGCAGCTCAGCAGGAAAATCCACCTCTCTGGGCGTTGGGAGCTGCGTGTCCTGCAGGGAGCGAGGCCGGAGGCGAGGTGGGGACGTGCAGGAGGACCAGGTGGAGCAGCACCTCGTCTGTCCCTGGGCACCGGTGACGCGTTGCCCGGCGCTCCCTGGTGCCTCTGAGCAGATCTGGTGGGCTGCGAGCTTGAGGAAGCCTCGAGGCGGAGCAGGAGGTCATGGCTATTAGGGCTGTCTAGGTGGTTGCCACATGTTGGCATTAAGTAGCGTGGAAGTGCTTTGTAGTTAGGAACGTCTGCGACATCACTAGGTTCCAGTGAAAACCAAACTCTTATTGCCACCGTCTTGGGCTGGTGACCGCCAGCACCCAGGTGTTCCTCATCTTCCCTAGAGCCACTTGCAGAGTAGTTAGGGCGGTGGAGCTGTCAAGATGCTTGGTTCATATTTACATAGAGAAAAGCAAAATTAGGAACAAGCTGAAGATGTTAATTTTGCTGTCTCGCTGTCTCCAAGCTCAATGGCAGGTCAGATCCTTCCTCGAGGGTTGCCTGCTCGCGTGACACCGGTGTCAGCAATGATCAGGCGTCCTCTGGAGCTAATAGCAAGGTATTCACTTTGCTCGATGCTGGTAGTTATAGCTAAATATAGAGGGTGATGTGGTAGGATGGCCAACACTGACCTAATTTGCTGCGTTGTGGCTTGGTTTTCAGGGATTTTTTTTTTTTTTTTTTTTTTTTTTTTTTTTTTTTGAAAGACTTAGCAAAACAGCTAGGTAAGAAAGAGCTTTGTGCCTGTCAACCTGTCTTCGAAGGGATGCTTGTTTCACCTGGAGAGCTTTTCCAGAAGGAATTCCCAAACTTAGCCCAATGCCAATGTGATAGGAAACAGTAACATGCAGCCAACTTTTTTCTCCCTGCATAAATCAGCTTAAAACCTTTGCTGGAAAGAAGAACCTCAAGCAAATATTGGGGCATCCTCAGGAGGTGAAGTACCATCTTTGCAGCCTGCGTGAGCAGAACTCATCAATGTGGGAGCAAAGCATTGTCCATCCTGGGGAGAGATGGCCTGAGAGTAGGAGAGAGCCAAGGGATTAAGAAATAAACCCCAAATAAGGCACCTTCCTGATGAATGTCATGCTCATTTTTTCTACCTATGGCAGACTGTGCTTTTTATCAGCATCTTTCATTGCTTCCCTTCCGTCCCACCTGCAGTGGGACTAAAAGACCAAGTTGTTGGTTGGGTTCTTTGCTTCTGAAATGCCACCACTGTAGATGTATCGGTCAATCCCTCCTCTCCCTGTCCATGGCATCTTCAAAACAAGAAGCGGTCCAAGCTACGACCAGTCTGGAGGAAGAGATGAACTTGTTTGAGAGCAACCAGACAAGAAGAACATGGAAGGGCCAAATTCAGCTCCCTTTCGCTTCAGCCAAGGATCTACTTGGATTTTGGTTTTCCTCTGGACCAGTAGGAATTTCGGTGTTGATTTTCCTCTGGACCAGTAGGAACTTGGGTGGTTTTGGGGTGTGAATGTGTGTGTTTGGAGGCTTTTTTTGCTTTCTCTCTCCGCTGTCAGGCCTGGGGGCGGCGTGGGGGCTGCCAGCTGGACGGGCAGCGTCACGGTGCCCGAAGCAACGCGGCTTCTCCGTGCGCCTGCCGAGTGGCAGAGCAGGGAAATTTGGGCAGCACCAAGCAGACGTCGCCCTAGTGATTCTTCCCGAGAGCTTATTTTTTATTGTAAATCACCCAGGAAAAAAGGTCACCCTCCCGGGTGCAAATCTCTGCTGCCAAGTCCCGCTCCCATCGCACCCGTAGGTGACAGCCTCATGGTGGGCTCCACCTCATGGGTGGTTGTCTTGGGGCAGTCTCATGGGAGACTGAACTGCTTTTCCATCCATTAGGTTCTGGGTTGCTACTTCATTTTCTTGCTTCTTGCAACCCGTTTATCTCTGTTTTTCCGTGCGGGGGATCCTACCCGCCTTGGGGACGCTGGCATCCAGGCTTGGTGGCTTGAAGGACAGCTGTTTGGGGGAAGACTTCTTTGTTCTCAGCCTTAAGAAATGAATTTGAGCTCAAAGTTCGGTTGGGCTAAGCGGACGCCCCTGGGTGGTTGTTGTGTTTGTTGTTGCTGCGTTTGTTGGCTCGGCTGCACCTCCGCCGTCCCCATCACTGGGTGCTTGGCCCGGCTGGAGTACCCGTGATGTGCTCGGAATATCCCGGAATATCCACGGAGGGTGCATGAAGCCCCAAGCCATGGCTGTTCTCTTAAGCTGGCCAAATGGGGGCTTGGGAAGTATTTGAACAGAGGGGACGAGCCGGGGAGGTGATCAAAGCAGGCTGGATCCCTGCTGTGAGGCTGCCCTTTCTCCAACATCGGAGCATCCTGGACTCTCAGCTCTCATCCCACACTGCCATACGGGGTAATACTGAGTGCTGCTTGCCCGACCTGAACTCTGAAATCTGTGTCCCATCCCATTTTGTCCGTTTCTTTTTTTTTTTCCAGTGAAATTCCTTTGGAGATTTTTCCATTTCCATTTTCCTCAGGACGCTTTGATCATCCACGCAGTTTCTGCGTGCGTCCAGTTCGTTAGCAACCTGTTGTGAAAGCCGCAGCATCCCTGCCTGGAGCATCTTAATGCATTGAGCATCGTCACGATCATTGCTGGCCACCCAACATAGCAGCAAATCTTATGGAAATGCCCCGCTTCTTCTCGCCGGGGGCTCGAGCCAGGCCCGTTTGCCCACGCGGCATCCCCGACGCTTCGCCCGGAGCCTGGGGGAGCCCGAGGCCCTTGCGGCGCCCCGGGAGCTTTGCTGCCCGCGCCGTGGCATCAGTGTGTGTGGGAGCTCGGGGGAACGGGGTTAACGAGGGCAGGCGGCGAGCGAGAAAAGTCGCGCGTCGGACCGCGCCGAGGAGATGCCCAGCTCCCTCCCTCTGATCCCGGCCGTGCCGGCAATTAAAGGCAGCAAGTGATAAACACGGAGAGGGAAAAAAAAAAAAAAAGCCAACCTTCCTGGCTATATTTAATGCTTTTCTTTCCTATAATGTGCCTTTCGGACCAGAAACTGCATGGAAACGGCGCTAAAAATAAAAGGAAGGGGGGATGCAAAGGGGAGGAAGGCGCTGCGGGGCGGGCTGGGGAGGAGGGCACGCTGTGTAACGCGTGCGCCGGGCAGCTCTCGGCAGAGAAAGGCCCTTCTGTTGCGGCGTGACTCGGGCGTGGGGCTGGGTAGCGGCGCGGGGGCGGCGGTGGGCGCGGGTTCGCTCCGCCGCGATGCCCTGCGCTGCGCGGGGTGCTCGGCAGAGGTGCAGCCGAGGTGCCAGCAGCAGCTCCGGGGTTGGCGCGTGGAGGTTTCGCCTTCCCTGCGCTGCAGCCGGCTCCCGTCCCACACGCCCGCCCGGCCCGGAGCCTTTCCCGTGCTCTGCCCCTTGTCCTTGCCCCCGGGGGCACCTCTGGATTGATTGAGGTGACGATACCCATCCCCCGGGATGCAAATTCAGGCTGCTTTTCCGTTCTTTATTAAAGCATCCATATTGTTCGGTGATATTCTAATCCCGCGCGCCAGGAGGGGATCCGGCCGCGAGGCGGGAAGGCCACGGGGAGGCTGCGCCCCGCCGCGAGGGATCCTTCCCTTCCCCCTCGCTGGGAACCGCGCGAGCAGGAGCCAGCGGGAAGGGCCGGGAAGGGGGCGGCGGGCCCGGAGGGGAAGCGGGAAAGGGCGCCTGCGAATAGAGATGTGCGCGGCGCCGAACATGGCGCTGCTCTGTACGCTGCGCGGGGGGGCATCCCGGGGGCGGCGCGGTCCAGCCGGAGCATCCCGCATCCCTGCGCCGTTCCCATGGCGACGGCAGCTCCCGGGATGCGGTGCCTGCGGAGAGCGGCCGCCAAAATGGCTGCGCGGCGGCGGCAGGAGGAGGAGGAGGAGGAGGAGGAGGAGTGCTGCCCGGACCGTGTTTGCTCTTATTTTTAGCCCTCGTTTTAATCCGTGGCACCCCAGAAACCTTCACCGCCCACCTTCCTGCAGCCCCAAAGCCAGTTTGTGCCATTAATTTGCTTGTTTTCCCGATGTTTCAAAGCAAAAAAAAAAAAAAAGGCTTGCTTTGCAAACCACGTTGCCAAGCATGAAACACGGCTGTAAATCAGTGCAGCGAGTGGTGCAGCACACAGAGGACCACGGCTCTCCATCCAAGCTGTGCAGGTGCTTAAAGCATCTCTAAATTAGGATAACACCACTCTGCTTTTTCCCACCTCCAATATTTCCCTCTCCCTTGCTGACCGGTGCTAGAGAAGAAGCGATGGGCAAATGTGCACCTATAGAAACATCCTATTTTTATAGCCAGCCTTTTAGCTAAATATTTTAAGACATGAGGCAAGCTCTACCTTGCTAAAAATAAGCCAACTCCTCCACTTCGGCTGCATCTCAATTATAAAAAGTGCCTCCACCGGAGCCTTTAGGTGCCATTTCAAAGCAAAATTAAAATTCCGCTCCGTTTGGCCGGTTGGACAAGAATTATTGAATCCTTTCATGACGTGGCAGGTCCGAGAAAGCTGCTTCTTTCCAGAGCACCCAGGCAATTTGGAAAATGAAAGGCCCCAAACAATCCATTATTAGCAGGCTCCGGCTCCGGCGAGCGCGTCCGTCGGCTCGTGCGCGTCACCGACCTCTGCAGCGCTCGGCAAACAAGCCTGTTATTAAAACACTGCTTTAAGCTTAGGCAGGATAAATACTTTGAAGTCGGTTTTAATTGCCTTTTTTTTCTTCTTTTTTTTTCCCCTCCCCAACCTCAGGCTCCAGTCTCGAGCATAAGGCTGGAGAATTTCATTCAAAAATTTTGCATTCAGCACACACTAAATGGGATATTTTGAATTTGAATTGAAAATTGCGTCTGCATCTCAGATGCCAATGGCTTTTACAGCCCTCCAGAGCAGAAAGCACTTGGACTAGCAGGATCCAAACTCAGTATTTCTCCTTTTTTGCTTGCATTTTAAGCTGACAACTAGAATTGTTTTCTTCCCATGTCATTGCATCTATTTCTTTGTGTATTTTGGGGTGGAAATGCGGAGTATTTGCTGGCTTCCCTGTGTTACATCTTCATGGAAGATTTGAGAGAAGGGATAACCATGAGCTCCGTGCTCCCCTCCCTAAAAATGCATTTTTATGCTTTTTTTTTTTTTTTTTTTTTTTTTTTTTATTCAGACTTTTTTTTTTTTTTTTTTTTTTTTTTTTTTTTTTGCATTTTTATTCAGACTTGGCCAAACAGTGCATTTTTCCTCCTCTTTTGGAGAGCAGTCGTGTTACCCCATCCCTTCATGGCTCCAGCTGCACACTTGGCCTTCAAGTGAAGAAAAGCCCCATGCCGCCCCCTCCTCCCTTGCTATATTCGAGTAAAACGATGCTTGCAAATAAATCCACCGAGCGGACCACGGAGTTGTGGCCGGTGACGGCCAAAAGCTGTTGGTTTCTCTGCTGGGGACAATTTGGATTAGAGCTGCGCAAAGTGTTGGCTTAGCAATATTGCATGGACATCTATTTCTTTATTATTATATGGTTATATTAGTATTATTTTAATTTATTAGTAATTATGATGTGATTGTTATTATGTTCCCTGGAAGCCGGGGATTACGGTGCTCAGAGCTTGTTGCAGCTGGCAGCTCAGGAAAGGTGGAAACCCATTGCATGGTTTTTTTTCTTCCACTTTCTAGCCAAAAAACACCTGCAAACCCGAGCTGGGTTTGATTTGGCAGCGAAAATCCAGGTGTGATTGAGGGTGGCTTTGGTAACATTGATGCTTTCCAAAAACTTAAGTTTTTGTAAGAAAAAGTAAGAGAACCTGCAGCCTGTGCATGGCATAAAGTGCATGTGTTTGGGGTTTTCTCTTGCTGCTGCTTCCTCTAAGTGACCGTTTTGGGGGACATTCGAGCCAAGTTTGAGCTAAAAAGAAATCACAGTGGGTTGGAAGATGGTTTTGGGGATCGTCTCACTGGTGAGTTACCAAAGAACCCACGTTGGACAAGGCAGCTTTCCTCGTGGGACCCCCACGTCCCATCTCCTTGTGATTCCAAGCGCATGAAGCCTTTCTAATCTCATTCAGTGCATTCCGGGGTAATTAGAATTAACTGCAAATATAAATGCTGGTCATTTTGAACATTTCCCCCCAAATTTTGGAATTTAGTCTAAAAGCGGATCTGTTTTGTCTGAGCTTAGTTCGTAAAAACAACTTGCAAAACAGCGATGCTTCCCAGTTAGAATTAAGAGAAAACCCCCCATTTTTATTTGGCTGTAGGAAAGCAGTAGGAAAAGAGGGCTAAATCACCCGTGCAGGTTCAAATGCTGGGAATCGCGGTGGGAATGGCGAGTGTTGCCAGTTCCGTTGCAGTTTTAGCGCTGCTCTTCCTTGCAGCACGTCGCCGTGAAGGCTCCGGAGGTAAAACCTTTGCCGGGAATGGCGGTGGAGGAGGCAGCCCGGAATAGCCAGGTGGCCTCCTCTCCCTTTGTCCCCGTCCTTGTGCTGCCCGGCCACTCCTGGTGCCTTCGCTCTGCCATCCCTCGGCCATCGGGAGGAGGAGGAGGAGGAGGAGGGGAGGAAGGAGCCTCCACTCACAGCCAGGCCTGAGGGTTGACCTGCTGTTCCCGAGCAGCCAGGCCCGTGATGGGAACGATGATGGGAACTAAGCCCTGGCAGCTCCTGGTATCCCTTCAGTAAGACCTTGTCCAAACGGGATCTTTGGGCTGCTCTGTCTTGGCGAGACGGAAAACCACCTGCAGCCAGCAAATAGGAAGCACATCTGAGATCTCGGAGGGAAGGAGAGAGGAGGGCACGGCTGGCAGTGCCAACACGGGCACGCGGGCACGGTGTGCACCGTGTGGGGTTGTCACGAGGCGAGTGCAAAGCTCCCAGGGGGGATATTTTCCTTCCTGCTCCGGCCTTGCAGCCGGCAGGAGAATTGGGAAACTCTTTCGGAGCCGTGGTCGGGATTGCAGCCGAGCTGCCGCTCGTCGCCCGCCCTTCGGCTTTTCCGTCTGGAAATGTGGCTAGAAAAAAACCAAGCGGCCGTTTTTAATGCAGTCGGAAGAGCTGCTAATAGCGAAGCTCAGCGCCTCGCAGCCAGGGTGCTCCCCGCGCGAGAAAAGCGTTGGGGGCTCGTTGGGAGCCTGTGGGCTCGGGCTGCGCTTTCCCTGCGGAAGCGGCTGCGGAGCCGCCAGGGATCGAGGGCCGCTTTGCGGCGTGAGCCCCTTCCCGCCCGTGCGGGCTCCAGCGCCGCGGGAAGGGGGCTCGAGGCCAGGGTTTTGCCGCGCACCCGGGTGCTTGCGGCGCGGCGCCTGCGTCCTGCGGCGAGCTGCCCGCGCCCCGCCGCGCTCCGGAGCCTCCGTCAAACAGCAGCCAGAGCAGAGGCGCGACCCGCGGCCGGAGCGGAGCGCGCCGCGCTGCTCGCCCGTCTGCAGCTGCTGCGTCGCTTCGCAGCCCTGCTAGTCCCCCCAAACGCCCCTCTTTTTAGCCCTAAAAAGCAGCTGGGTTCTCCTCTGTTCGCTTCAGCTTTTAGCTGGGGGTTATCAAGCATACAGCTTAGCCAGGCTGGAACGTATTGACAACAGCATCAGCTCCTGGGCACGTCCCGGGCGCCTCCCTGGCGCCGGCGTTGCGGTAACGGGGCACGTTCCCCCACGGAGCAGCTTCCGTTCCGGCCGCCCCGGTGGACGGTATCTCTGGAGCCCATCTGGAGCATTTAGGGTTCGGGTGTCCTGCTCGTGTAAGGGAAAACATGAGACTGAGATAAGGGCACGATCCGGTTTCCTGCGGCAGGGCAGAGCATCCTGCTCCATCCCACCTGCACTGCTCATCCTGGCACCGCCAGGCGCTCGCAGACCCAGCTCCGCGACACGGCGCTCGGCTCCGCTCGGTTGGTGTCTCTTCACATGGGCACAGCCAGGTGAGGGCCGTAGATCTTCTCAACCGTCCGTCCTCAGTCCTGCTCTGCATCATTCAGTGCAATCCTTGGATAGTATCGTGTTGGAGAGTGCTTAGTCAGGGCCTTTGCCCCCAGTCAGGTCAGAATGGGGAATTGGTTTGGATTTAAGGAACGAAGTGAAAAATCCAGCAAGTTGGAGCAATGCTTTGTTTCACCTGGTCGCAGGACTCATCAACTTTGACCAGCTTTTCAACTCCTCTAACCTAATCCCTTGGCTGAGTTGCATAAATTCACTTGATAACACAGAATATTGTCTGCTGGAGAGCCCTTGCCTTAAACCGAGATGTCATTGACTGCCTTGTCTTGGCGAGAGCAGAAGCGATTGGGAAGGAGCATTAACCCTTTCCTCCTTGGAGGCCACAGCTTCCCCGAAGTCCTTTGGACCCTTGCCCTTTTCCTGGTGGGCTTCGAGTCTGGTACCCGAGCGCTGCTGTCCGGTGCCACGCGCTGGCCGTCCCTGAGGTCCCACCTGCATCTCCTTCCTTGGAGCTGCCGGATGGTGCTAAGGTTGTAGTAACAGCCCCGATGGAGTCGGCTGTGTTACTAGTGTTTTCCCTGCAGCGCGCGGCTGAAGCTGGAAGAGAGAAGCTCGGCAGCCGCAGAGGGGAAGGAGACCGGCTTGCCCAATTGCACCCGGAACGGGGAATCACGAGACTCAGAAGAAACCTCTTTTGCAAAAGAAAAAAAAAAATTAAAAAAAAAAAAGGTCGTTCCTGTCCTGTTTATTAAAAACCCTCCCCAGCTACTCCTGTAGCACGTGGGGGAAAAACGAGAAATTGTGCCGCAAAAAGCAGGATGCTCGAAGGCAGCTCTTGGGTTAGAGTGACAAATATTGAGGGCTTGTTCCACGGGTAAGGGTTGGAAATGGTTGAGGTTGGTGTAGGACTTTCTTGCAAGGCAGGTATTGAGCAGAGACGTCCACTCGCCGGGTTGGTGCTTGTACAGCATGGCTTAAACTGCAGGGGAAGGCATCTTTCCTCAGGGATTATTTCACCACGGTGGCTTCTTATCTTGCCACTGCACCAGCTCTTTAGCCATCGTATGGGAAACCTCTTGGAAGGGTGTGATAGCCTTGGAACAAAGAGTTCATCTGGCACTGGTTCATCTGCCATTTGCTTGGCAATTCAGCTTTTCCTCGCCATTGGCAGCTCAGTTTTCCCATTTATCACGGAGAGCAGAGATTTAACTCCGGGAAGCCCAGAGGAGGATGGAAGCTGATAGAAGCCGGGGCGGGGGGATGTTGGGCTGCGCTGGAGTGACTGCAGCAGGATAAACGCACGCCGAGCGCCGGAGCCTGCCCACGGTGGTGGTGTGGTAATGGGTTTAGGCTGTGCAGGCCTGCGGTTGGGGTAGCGAAATTGTCCAGGTCGTGGAGAAACCTGCTGATTTGGGCTCTAAATGCGGGGATGTGAAATAGGGATAAGTCTCCCTGCAAGGTGATGGGTCTGGGTGCGCTGCTGGGCACCCCCAGGCAGCATTGGTTGGAGCTTGGGGTTTTTGGCTCAGGCAGGGGCCCGTGGAAGGATGAGCATCCATTGGGGTGCTCACAGCGGCTGCAGTTTTCAGAACGAACTTTCCTGCTGAGCAAGAAGTTGCATTTCGGAGCAGGGGATTTTGCAACATTTCCGTGGCGGGTGACGGAGGCCAGCGCTGCGCGCAGCCGCGCACTGCCCTGTGGGGGCATCCCATAAACACTGGGAAACGCGTTGCCACCAAAATGCAAGTGCTGAATCGAGTTGGGAATCAGCCAAGATGGTTGAGCCCCGAGCGTTTCCTCCTCAAATGTTTTCATTTCTGTAAGTGGAAAAATCTTTTGTGTGGATGCACCTGTTTCTCCTGCTGGCTTGGCCACGGGAAGAGCATCTAGACATGCTTCAATGGGGGTATTTCAGCTATTTCAGTAGATCCAAACTCCTTGTTGGGCCAGGCAGGCAAAGCAAAAGCAGAAGTAGGTCACATATTAAAACGAGACATTGTTGTGTTCTCTTCCTAGCTATTTTTCTTCCATCTATGTGGGTTGCCCTAACGTCCCAGTGAGTAAAGAGGAGAGAACAAAGCAGAGCAGAAGTGCCAGCGTTCTTCATTTGGGACTGGTGCTTCCAATCCCTCCTTTTAGCAGGAATGTTGAGATACTGGGATCACCATCAGCAAATGTTGCTGAAGTGAGAAGTGGGAATCAGTTGCCCCCATCTCCCTCCATGCACAAAGTCTGCCAAAAATCCCTCCCATCATTTTGCCTCCTGTGCAGATCATTTTCCTGCTCTCTTAAAGTTCTGCTTCCTAGAAGCTTTCTTGGTATCTTGTAGGGCGTCAGGAGTCCCCAGTATTATAGAAATATGAGGGGGAAAATGCGGTAGTCTCAGAAATCCGGCAACTTGAAAGGTAGAAATGTTGGCCGCCTTCCATCGTTGAGCCGTAGGGTTGTATATTTTGGCTTGGTTTTCTTGCCATGGAGCTGGTGGCTGATCCTGACCTCCTGGTGGATGAGCTGGTCACGTTCTTTAGGGCAGATCTGACCATGGTCAGTCCTTGGAGATGACATAGGAGTCCAAAATCACGTCCCTCTTTCCAAACACCTCCTCAGCACCGTGCATCACTGCATCTTCTCTCTCTCTCTCTCTCTCTCTCTTTTTTTTTTTTTTTTTTTTAATGATCTGCTGGGTGACCAATGACCAACCAGTCATTCCTATCTCTTATCCATTCTGGGTTGAGATACTAAAGCCCAAGGTTCTCAAGGCTTCAGAAATGGTTGCTTCTGGAGAAGCTTAGTGCAAGTTGTTCGGGCCACCGGTGGTGAACCTGCTCCAACATCGTCCTTTGGATAGAGGCAGCCTCAGGGACGCGGTTGATGGCACATGGGGACACCAACAGTCCAAAGGACAACATGGATACAGCGAGGTTGGCATGGTCGCCTCTGTGCCCTGCCCTCTCCTTTCCAAGGACGTGATGGACCTATTGAGACATCCGTGCCCTGGATCACGCTGACTCGTTGCGTGCCTGGTCCTGGTGTATCCATCACCCTCCTTTAATAGTGCCTTGCTTGGTGGGATCTGATGCTTGTTTTAAGCTGCTTTAGTTTTAGGAGGTTCCTGGCATAGTTGGGCCTCCCCAGAAAGCATCATCCTGGTTCCCACATCCCTACATCCTTGGGCATCCAAGAGCGGCACCAGCAAAGGTATCTAGTGTAGAAACTAAGGCAGAAATCCTTCAGATCACGTATAAATGGCACTGGAAGGCCGCTTCTTTGAGCTGTATCCTGGGTATCGCTACAGGAGGAAGTTGAGGCTCTGCTTTTGCTCTCGCTATGGCTGAGGACTTAAACTCATAATTCTGACATGCTGATTTTGCAAAATGCACTGATGTCGAGTCCTCCAGAGCAGACAACCGGGTGAAAAAGGCCTCTCAAAAGCTTTTGTTGGCACTTTAAATAACTGGAGAACAGAGAATTAACTGGAGAAGGTGACGATGTTGTGTTGGCACCGCAGCCCCTGCGGACTGGGAATCCCGACCTGTGATTGCTGCCGCTCTCAGGAACCGGATTAGCGGTTTAAGCCGCAGATCAAGGCGACAGGTAAAAGGCACTGGCACGTGTGACCGTCACCTTCAGAGAGCAAACTCCTCCGCCTTTTACCAAAAACATGCAGAATTCCAACAACACAACCATTTTTCCAAGCCACCCCCTAGAACCCGTTTCCATCCCACCCACATGGACCCATCCGCAAACGACCCCAAATGACGCTGCACTCTTGTTGCTCCTGGAACCTACTGATGGTCTGCAAAACATGAGCAGCAACAGGACATGGCAAGAACATGCCGGGAGATGCATTTTTTTTTTCTTTATTTAATCTGTGAGCTGCTCTGTTGATCCGGCGGCGTCACCTTTGCCGCCGGCGCACGTGCCCGCGTGGGAGAATTTCTATTCCGAGCCCCAGCACCCTAACGAGCTCAGAGCTTTGCTCCCGCACAAGCTCTCATTGCACGTGCTCCGAGCTCGCCGCAGCTGTCACTGCACCTCGGCGCTGCGCAAAAGCGCCGGAAAAGCGTCCGTGACGCAGCCGCTTCCGCAGCCGGCGCCACGTGGCCTTGTGGTTTCCCTTGGTGAGGAGACGGGAGCGCGAGCGCCGAGTGCAGCGCGTCGGTGGGCCCGACGGGGCTGGCGTGTGCCGGGAGGTTTCGCACGGCATTGCACGTTGCGGTTCCAGAGCCCTTTTGCAGAGGGCTTTTTCCTTCCTGGTTATGGTTGGGTTGCACAAAGGTGGGAAATGTGGATAATGCGGAGGGGGCAGCTGCTGCAGCCTGCGGGGCTGCCGCTCGGTCCGGGCTGTGCTGGAGGGGGACTTGGTGGCCCTCTTGGCTGCGCCGAGGTTTCCCCTTCCCAACTCGCAGCGCCAACAGTGCGAAGGAGCAAAGAGGACATCAGATTGTTTCCTCAGCTGCCCCAAGACGCTAAGTTCTTCATTTTAGCCTCCTGGAACTACATGAGCTGTTTCTATCAGCAGCTTTTAACAAGAGGTGGTGAAAGGGGAGTTGTTACCCTTAGGTTCTTAATGCGCCTTTGAGCCCCAAGGGCCGGTATCGTCGCCCCGCCAGCCGCGGCAGAGCGCGAGTGGTCGCCCGAGATAGATGGGCCCCGGCGTCCTGCAGGGCCGGGAGCCCCCGTGCGCCACCCCTTATCTGGTCCAGAAGTGGCACCTGCGGGAGCTGCAGATACGTGAGCGTTTGTTACCTCCGGTGCCACCCGCATCCGGGTAGAGATGACGTCCCGCTGGGGAGGAAGCACTGCAGCCTGCCTGGAAACGGAGGTCGTCCTCCTTGACGGGCCTTCGGCTCTGGGGGCAAGCTGGAGACTTCCAAACCCTGCTTCTTTTTTCACTTGTTTTTGACATCCAGAGATGCTTTTGACGGACCAGCAGTGCTGACAGATGTCCCTGGCCGTTTATGCACCGCTGGGCTTGGGTTTTCCCCCCGGTCCTGATTTAAATGCTCAGTGAAAAGGCGAATGTCTCGGGGGCCGGTGGGTGCTGGGGCTGCAGTCACCCCGGCCCTGCCGCGCTGGCCCTCGCCGGGTCTCGATGGGTCTCGCCGGGTCTCGATGGGTCTCACTGGGTCTCACTGGGTCTCGCCGGGTCTCACTGGGTCTCGCCGGGTCTCGCCGGGTCTCGCTGGGTCTCGCTGGGTCTTGCCGGGTCTCGATGGGTCTCGCCGGGTCTCGCTGACCCCTCCGGGTGGCTCCGCTCCCAACCGTTTGCCCTCAGTTTCTTCAGGAAAGGCCCAAGTCCAGGGCTGGAGCTGAAGGTCGGAGCAGGTGAAGGGGGAGAAGCGGCCGAGTCCTGCCAGGTTCACGGGGATGTTAATGCACCGAGTGAAACGAAGCAGCCGTTGGGATCGGGAGCTGCCGCTTGGATGCCGAGTCTGTTTCCATCCAAAAAAGCTCCAGTTGCCGCTACATGAAAAGAGCTCAGTGTTTTCCCAAAGCAAGGAGGCCTCTGCGCGCTGCTGAAGGAGGAGCTACCGGCATCGTGCTGCCAAGGCACCCGTCATTCCCACGAAAACTCACTTTGCTTCCCCGCGCCTTTGCAAGCCGCTTCGGTGCCAGAAAGCCGGAGTTTCCTCCCAAGCATGGTCACAGCCAGCGCTTGCATCTCGACATCTCTTCTAATGGCCCACTTGTTAAAAATAAGTAATTTTATTTCCCAGAAGATGCCCGGCAGGCGCATCCATCACTTTGTCCTAATTGACTTTACTTTTGTCAGCCTTGGCGGCCAAACCTGGCAGGAGAAGCTCAAGGAGGGATGATCGCAGCGGCGGAGCGGGGCTGTGCTTGGTGCGTGGGGTTGATTAGCATTGGTGCTGTGGAGAGGTCCTGCTAATTGTGCATCCCTGGATGATAGGAGATTCCAGGAAGAACATTAAAGGCTTCACAAAACTGGAGGCTAACGCTTGGAGCCTGTTTTCATACAGTAAAGATGGATATAGTCATAGCTGGAAGTTTCTTAAATATTCCTCTGAGCCCTGCAGAAGACCCGGAGATCGTTCTTAGGCAATGAATAAATTCAGGAACGCTCCTAAGTACTTAACCGTTTGCCAGGATTCCAGGACTCGGAGCGAGGGTGGTGAACAGGCAGGCGGGATCTTCCCGTGTTTGCGGTCGCGTAGGGCAAACCTTCCTCCTCCGGTTTCTCCCCAAGAGCCTTGTCGTGAGTGACCCATCCCACTGGCATGGAGCAGTGGAAGAGCAGCGTGCCAGGCTGCTGAGGAACGTGCCGTGGAAACTCCTCCAGCCAAAGCACATCCTGGATGCGAGATTTCGCTCCACCTTTGCTGCCATCAATGTCTTGTTTAGCTTGAGCACCCTGACCCCTTCTGAGAGTGCGTTGCCCTGGCCCATAACAGTCCATGTTGCTGGATTTCCAGGAGAGCGGCTGGGCCATCCCCATTTCAGATACTTCACAGCCTCTTTAGGATCTGAATTCTACAGGAGCCTGGGAAGTTGTGTCATCGGGTAAAGTCTGGTTGTGTCGGGGAGGTTTGGACAGTGTTTGGCTGTGGGTTACTGGCTCCTGCAGATGCTGCTTCTGCCTTGCAGTTCAGAAATGAACCGTCTAACTCGTGGGCAGCCAACATCTGCCATGGCCCCCTTGGCCACTGTGCCAGCAGGTGTGACACTGATGTGATTGATGGGCTGGAAACCAAGCTGATGTCTCTTCCAGCCTCTTCCTTCCTGGCTGCCGAGCTCACCCTGAAGCAGCGTCCAAGAGACCTGGGGTCCTGGCAGATGGAGCTGCTGGTGGAGCTGGTGGGAGCACTCAAGGTTGTGTTGTCTGTCCATGAAGGCCAAGGGGCTTTCAAAGGGGGTGGGTCCCACGTGCTGTTCCAGAGATGTCCTGCTGCCCAGGGAAAAGGTTTTGAGGCTGAAGGTAATGTGTGATCAAGAGTAGATGGATATTGTCGTGATGGGATCTGGGGAGGAAGCAGAGCCCAATGTAAAGGGAACAGCTAGAGGCAGAGAAGATCAGTGCATCTCCAAGAGAAGTGTCTTCTCCAGAGCCCAGCATCCCAGAGCAATGTTCACCTCACGTCCCTATGGACCCGCACAGACCCTCCTGGAGCCCCTGCAGAAGCAGCAGGAGCTGAGCCCTCACCAGATTTAGCTTCGCGCTTAAGGTTGCTCAGCCTGGAGAAGCTCAAAGTGGGTCACGGCCCTCCTAATTCCCAGGCTTGGGTGCTGCTGGTGGCCCAGATGCCAATTAATGAGATCCCCGTTGCGTGCCCGGCGCTGGCTTAGGGCAGCGCACGAGGGTCAGCAGAGTTCGGCCGTCAGCGGCTACGAAACCCGTCTATCTCCTTACCTATAATTTGACACGGGCTGTGAAAGGAAGTTCTTAGCGCGGTCTCCGCTGCAGGCGCCTCCGCGAGCACGTGACGGCGGGGACCTCAGCGAGCCCCTGCCGTGCGTGCGCTCCTCCTGCTAAGACACGGTAAAAATAGCCACCTAAGCAGAGATTTTAGCCTCAAGGAACCGAGGCGACAGTAAATGAGCATTAAATACCAGGGCAACGTGAGGACTGGGTTGATCAATGACCCTCCAAGCAAACAAGCAGTGATTTTCTGTTCTTTTTTTGAGCAGCAAACGTCTCAACTGTATGGGAGCCACCTATAAATGGGGCTTGCAGGTGACACAATGGTGAAAATGAAGGGTGTCCTACATGAGCGTCTCACAGTGTTCGCCTCGGTGTGGTCTAGCTACCAGGAGCTGAGCTGGTGTCTGGACACTAAGCACAGCGGATGTGGTCTAGAGATAGTGCCCCCCTGCCCTGGTGCCCTCACACGTTGGGTGAGGTGGATGAGTTGATGCCACCAAGTCTTTAGACCACTGATATTATCCTAAGAAATGCTGGAAGATGAGCAAGAATTTCAGCTGCAGGGGGAGTCACTGTAGGGATTTCCTCAAGGCCAAAGCGTTGGCCGGGTCTTCCCGCTTCCCTGAGCTGCTGGTGGCTCCAAGAGACAGGGACGCTGCGCTTTTCTTTTTCCTGCCTCATGACGCCTGCTCGTCCCTCGTGCAGAGGGCCCAGGACTAGTGCTGGTGCTTGGGCACCCTGAAAGCATCTTGGGCTCAAGAAAATCCGTGACTACCCCACATCAAAGGGAGCAGCAGGAGGTTCTGTGCGTTGCTGCAACAGAAGTCCCTCACAGTGCAAAATAGTGGGTTTTTTCATGGTCTTCAGCCAGAGGGGACGTTCTTGTCCATCACTGCCAGAGCAGGAGTCCGGCCCACTGGATGGGCTCAGCTGGGGTTGACCAACCAGGTGTGGCCAAAGGGTTTGGATGTGGGAAGTCTCTGAGATCCCAGCAATGACCTTGGATCAAGCTGCTTCTGGAGGCGCTTGGGCACCCAGGAGAGGCCCTGGGCAGGACCTGACCAAGGAGGTCACCTCGGGGGGACGTGGCTTGGGCCAGGGCCGGTGGCAGCATCGCCCCAGGGCCACACAGGGTCCCTCGTGCTCCGGCATCCAGCATCAATGGCAGGAGCCTGAGCTTTGACCTCCGGATGATTCTTCTCCTCCAGGCCTCCAGCTTTCCGGGAGCAACCTTTCCTGTTTCCTTTTCCGCTTTCCTGCTTCGCCTTTTCCTTCTTTTTTTTTCCTTGCCCCTCTCCACTTCTCTCTCTTCCTTTTTCCCTTTTTTTCCCCTTTCCTTTTCCATTTTTTTTTTGCCTTGGGGACATTTCCTTCCCACCCAGGAATCACTTTTAGCATTGAAGCCACGCAGAGACAGGCAGCAGCTGCTCTGCACTCCTGTCTGTCCATCCGTCCATCCCTCTATCCATCCATCCCTCCATCCATCCCTCCCTCCCTCCATCCGCAGAGAGAATCCTTCAGCACGGCACAAGCGGAGTAACTCCCCGGGGTTTCGGAGCTGTTGCCTTTTCCTCTGCATCCCGGGGAAACCTTTGCCCTTACTCCAAAGGTGGGGATTCAAGCGGGGCTTCGCACCGGGGCTTGTCGCCGCCTCGGCCCTGCCTTCCCTTGCGCTCCCGGTAACGGCTCTTCCCGCTTCCTCCCGCAGCGAGAGGCGCTCGCTGCCCGTCGCCGTCACCAACCCGGTGCAGTGCAGCCTGCACGGGCGCAAGTGCACGGTCGCCGTGGAGACGCGCGGCGAGCAGGCGCAGCCGCACTTCAGCCGCCAGCGCTCCGGCTTCGTCCTCTGCGTGCCGGGCAACTAGCGGGCGCCGCGCTCGGGCGCCCGCCCGCCGCCCGAGGGGACGCCCAGCCCCCTTCGCCCAGCTTTCCATATTGGTGGTTTGGTTTTTAATACCGCACGCAGCTCCGGCTTGAAATAACCCCGGCTCTGTATCGGTCTGGCAGAGCAGGCCGGGATGTGAGGAAGCGGAATTAGTCCCAGCGCGGCCCCTTGCCCGCTCCGACGGCTCAGGCCCCTCTCTGCGATGCCGAAAAGTGGGAGCCGGCTCCCGCCCGGCGAATCCCTCGGGATACGTGAGCTCCTTGGGGAGGAGGCCGGGAGACCTGTCATGGCAGTGGCACCTCAGTGTGTCCTTGTCCCCCCCAAAACGTGCTGCTTTGGAGCCCGGTGTGTCGCTGCCACCGCCCAACCCCTCCTCGCGCCACCGAGTCCCTCCCCGGTGCCACGTTTCTCCTCAGATATTCCCAGCTGGATGGTCATGGCCAAAAGCACCGTGAGCCTGGTGGTCGGCGGTGACAGGAGGGGCCCCCCAAGCCTGTTTTGGATTAGCAGTACTGGAACAGGGGAATATTTATACGTATATATATCTATATGGAGATATATATATCCATAAATATATATATTTATATATATATAAAATGTATACACGTATATAGTAAAAATAGAGGTATACATTATATACATTTTATATATATGTATATATGATGTGTTCTGGCACTGCTGGTCAGGTCAGGATCTCCAGCCCACCAGCTGTGACCCACCCGGCTGTCCCCTCCTGTGGCAGCTCCCCGGCCTCCTCCCGGCTCCAGCCGGACCCTCGGTCACCACGGAGCCGAGGACACCAAAGCCCCCCAGCCCTGGCCCCCCGGGCGCGCTGAGACCCCCCAACTCGGTGCACGGCAGCGCCCGGCCCATGGCCCACCCGGCGCCTGCAAGGAGGGTCCTAACACTAACGGTGACGACGTTGTCCCTGATGACACGTGTCTTTAGGAAATAGAATATCCGGGCCCACTTTGATTTTATAGATATACATATATATATATATATATAAACATATATATTCCTGTTTTGTCTTTCGCCATAAATTAACTATTTCTAAAACATGTTTTGATTTTAAGCCCGGGGCAATAATGCAATGAACTGTTGTGGGGTTTTTTAAGATGTAATTCATATTTTAACGGGTAAAAAGCCCAGAAAAAAACCCTCCTCTTCCAGACCTGGCTCTCGTTTACATCGTCCCCTATAGCACTAAAACACCCTGTAGCTGCAGCCCCCCCGCCCCGCTCTCGACATGGTGCCGTTATCACCCATAAAACATCCTGCCCCTATCCCAGTGCTGCCACCCTTATCCCAGCAAATCCCAGTTCCCGATGGCTCCAGGGCTGCAGAAAGGACTCGGGCTGCAGCCACTTTTCCGTGTAATGGATGGTCAGTGCATTTTTATTTAATCGGCACAGTACAAAAATAAATAAAAATAAGGGAGGGGGGATTAAATTACAGGCACACTGAGCCCCATGACACAGTCGGTCAGGTTATAAACCACACATACGTACAAACGCACTATACACATACATACAGAAAAAAATGAGACAAATATAAATTAATCAGTAACAATATCCACCAATTTGGTCAACAAAGAGCTACGGAAGAGATTGCACTAAAAAAAATAATAAAAAAAATAACGTACGCACACGTGTATAATTAGCAGGTTCCAATGTACAGCAATGAAGAGCTTCAAGTGAAAAATAAAAGATAGAAATTAAATAATAATAATAATAAATGGCACATTATTTCTCCCTCTCGTTTGCAAGCTCTTTTTTTTTTCTCTGAACGACGGATGGCCCAGAACTAAACTAAGATCTGTGCACACGAAGGAAAGAAAAAAATAAAAACAGAATAGAAAATAACCCCCTTATCGGTCGCCAGGCCTGATAAGGAAACACCAGCTCAGGACTGCGGCACCGGGGTGGTGACGGGGCTTTGTGCATGGGTGTCATTTTTTTTTTTTT